>PVJO010004352.1:59838-110943 GCA_004026905.1 Hystrix cristata
CAAAAAAAAAAAAAAAAAAAAAAAAAAAAAAACCAAAAACATTGTTAGAAAGATAAAATCATCTTGTAGATAAACAGAATATTACAATATGCTATAGTAATTTAAAGAGTTTATATTATTAATAATGTCACCAATTCTGATTTATGCAAAGAGTCTATTTGTGTCTTGCTTGCTCTTCCTTGCCTTTATTTTTGCCTAACAGAAATCCAAAAAGTAGCATAATACACAATGACCTATTATCGAAAGAACTGGTCCAACACTGCTGGGTGAAGATTGGTTGGCACCTCTGATATTCCACATAAGTCAATCTAGTTGAGTAATTGGATCTTCTCTTGGCAGTAAAAGGAGTATAAACACTTTTTAAATGTGTTACTTAATTTGATTTTCAATACTCTTGTATATATAGACAGAGGCAAAGTAGCTTCCACATACATACAAATATGTATGAGAAACAGGAAAGCCATTTTACCTCAGCCTACATAACACTTGATAATCAAAAGTCTTAAAAAGAAAACTAGTAGACATTGTCCAAGCGTACTGGTATGTACAATCAAAATACTCTTCATTCTTAAATTATTGCTTCTTTTCTACAAAGTAGAGATTCTCATGTACTCACAATGTTTTTGGCTAATGCTTTGTTTATCCTCACTCACTTTGTAGGCTAAAAAAACAAGCAGAGGTGATACTGATGAGTACCAAAATGGGTCCTAGGACTTAACACAGCTAGCTAAGGTCAGGGCTCCCCGCTGGAGGTGCTAAGCTCGCTCTCACTGTGAGCCGTAAACAGGCTTTATCTCACTGGTCTCAGATGATGCTCTCGTGGTCCTGCTCAATGGCGACCTTGAAAGTTTTCTACACATGTGCTCAGACTGGTTGACGGGACTGCACAATTCCCACGAGATGTATTTAGATTCTCTGTGGTATGTGCACTCTTGTAAGAAACCAAAAATCTCATAAGAATCTCATAAATTTTGTGCTGCTGCTGATTGGAACTTCTTCACAGGCAGGACCCTAACAACCAGGTCTTCTTTAAGCGCTTCTGAAAAGACGTCATCTCAGCAGCTGTGGGCTGCAGGCAGCCCAATAAGGTTTCGATTAAAAATGGGAAACAAACCTCTTGAAGTAGATTCTGAATGTACCTACCAGCAAGAGTGAAATGAATCACATGTTTCCTGTCGGTGACATTTTACTCTATGACTTAAGGAATCCCAGCAGGAAAAATGTAGGTTTGCCTAGAAAGGAGAGTAGGAAAAATTTACAACGAAATGGAAAGCCTAGAGGAAGAGGCGAAGGCAGGTTGCCAATTCTGCGCTTTTTAACTAGCAATGTTTAAAAACTAAGCCCTCTATTCAGACAGCCAAAATAACCTTTTTCACATTCTGGAAATGGGACTCTGAGTCTATTTTATCACCCCCCCCCAAAAAAAAAAATCTTGTATTTGATGATGAGTAGAAGTTAGATGCTGAGTTTTATTTTCTGATTGGGGCTTAAAAACAAACAGTGCTGGGAAGGTACAATCAGTGGTATCTCCTGTTGATATGTGGGTTACAGCGGGAAGCGGTTAACTCTTCTGATGCCTAGTGACAACACCTAGACACAAGAAAATGTTTTCAAATTCTTGTGTCTCCAATTTTTCTAAGTAACTTATATGAAGTTCATGCAAAACATCAAAAAATTTCAATCTGTAGTATAAATGGGTTAAAAGTACTTAGTTCTTTCTCCATATCAAATGATTGCCCTTTCTCTTTATCCTTCCATTCCTGTAAGTAAACTGGGGTCGAAGAACACACTGAGACACAGGAAGAAGAACCTCAATTGTGGGGACAGATTAAATAGTACAAAACGAAGTCTGAACTGCAGGCTCCAAGCCATAGATCTCCTCCAGAGACTGGGTCTTATCAGCGATAATGACAGGCATCATGCTTACGAACAGCCCAGCGAGACTATCCTCAAGAACGCTGCAAAATCACAATCTGATAATTGTATGATTACAATCTGTAAGATCAAATGAGGCAAAAATGATTATTTAGCCTAAGTCCAGACACACTGGTCCCTCCTTACCTTTTGATGATGGGTTCCCTCTTTCTATTCATGGGAGCTGCATCTAAAATTCCACCACTCAGTTCTGTCACCCACAGGGCCCTCCACAGGCAGGTCTCTGGTGGGTGGAGTGGGAGGCCCGACAGACAAGTTTGGGTGTGGTGTGATTTTTGTCATAGTGTCAAAGGGCCGCTATTATTTGTTTTTGAGTTTGCATTTACATCTCAAAATGAAAGCTGCAATACTTTTTGAAAATCTGGGGTGTCACACAGGTAAGGTTTTCTTTCTTCACAAATAGATCAACTGATTTTCTTTTATAGTTGAATGTTTCTGCCAAAGGCCTGGAAACTTATATTTCTGAAAGGTGGAAGACCTTTAAATATAATACATGCTTAACAAACCCATGTTGAATAAAGAAACAAAGCTCTATAAAATCTAATATTCTCTCCAGACACAGTGGCACACTCCTTTAATCTCAGCTACTCAGGTGACCGACTGAGGCAGGGAGATCACAAGTTTGAGGCTAGTCTGGGTTACTTAGTGAGACCTTGTCTCAAAATTAAAAAAAAAATAAAATAAAAAGACTGGGAATGTAGCTCAGTGTGAGGTCCTGGGTTCAATCCCCAGGTCAAAGCAAACAAACAAAACAAACTACTATTTTCTTAGATGTTCCTTTAGCATGGTTACAGATCAGAGATAAAGAATTATGAAATCCTAAGGAAAGAAAGGATTTATTTCTGTTTGTTAGGCAGATTTAAAGTGCAAACCTTCCTAAATCAAACGGAAACTCACTGTAAGAGGAAGGAGATGGAAACTCACAGTACGAGGAAGGTAGACAAATACTGTGATTTCGTGATAAACTTTAGCCATTTTATCTCTTTTACATTAAAGGTAGTATTTGAAAACATTTTGTATAAGGCTAATATCCTTAATATTTTTGGAGTTACACATTCTTTCGGAATCCAAAGAAAGCCGTGGACTCTTTCCTGAGAAAAATGCACATTCTTGTCAACTCGAGAGGAAAACACCCCAACGATTCCACGAAATTTCTTCAGGCCATTCACAGGCAAACCTGAATCCCGGGTTAAGAATGGTCAGAAAGACCAAACCCTTGAAGAGTGACCTTCAAGGTCCAGAGGAGTGCTTTTAAGAAAAGGTTCATTTTTAGGTTCAGAACAATAGACTTCTATGCGATATAATCACAAATTCCATCCATTCCAAGAGGCTGAATTGAAAGAAACAAATATGCACATGGAGCTGCCCCCTCTCTGTGGAGGGAATGGACTTTTCATGCACGCCCCACAGGGTGGAAGAGTTCAAAGGCACTTGTTTAAACCAGATGACACACAGCACTGCCGCAGACACCGCACTCTGTCCCGGAAGCAAAGTGCCACACACAGTAGGCTCACTGGCAGAGAAACCTTAAATGCCATGAAGGTAGAGGGCTGTGCCCTTGGAGCTTAAGATGCTTCCTAAACAAATTAAAAGAGAAATGACTGTCATTAATCACTCTCTGAGTCTTTAAAATGCTGTGTCCTCAGACCTAAAGTTTTAAGCCAATTAGCAGTCATTCCCTGAGATTCAAAGGCCAGGGCGGAACTCGCAAGAGAAAACAAACCGCTTCTCACTTGTCCTTTCTGACCCCTCATCTCCTCTCTTCCCAGCACCAGCTTCCTTCCCCTAATAGTTTCCTTCTTGCAATGGCAGAATTTTTTTTAGATATACGAAATGAACTTTTTCACTGAGCTAACTTTAGATTGCCAAACTAGAATCTGGATGGTTGCTTTGAAAAACGTTTTTGTAGCCAGAGAGATGGATTTCTAAATTTTCCCTCAGTTCCTTCACTGGCTTCTCCTCTATTTAGGATTCATTGCTCATTTTCTTACCATTTTCCATTTCACTGCTTTTGTTTTACATTCGAGTAACCATAGGTCAAATGTATACCAGATTATTCTGTTAAAGACATGTTAAAATCAAATAGAAACTGCGTGATTAACTGTATGAATCATCTGTTTTTATAAAAACAGGGAAGTAAGCAAGTGCTTGGCGAAGCCCCACCTGCTTTGCTGCTGTTGTGGCGCTTGGCGTGTCAGGAGGAAAACAATTCCCCCTTCTCAAGGCTGAACTAAAATTAGGCTCCACCTGCAAGATGTTAATGAAAGTCACACAGCTGCATTCCAGAAACAAGTTACCCAGATTGCTTTTGGAAAGCTCTGTGTAAAAGCAAACTTGTTAGCTCTTTGCCTAATTCCCAAAATGTAGTATTAATTTTAATGGCGATTATTAGCACAATAACCGACTGATAAGTAATCTCAAAATAGATGCAATGTTATCAAATAGGAAACACACTTTTTAAAATTTTTTTTATCCACACATCCTTCTGGGTTTAACCCTTCACTCACGCATGCATTCTTCCTGTCTCTCTTGGCACTTGCTTTCAAACGGAGGACAAGAGACCATGTGAAGTCACTGGAATGGGTCCCAGACACTTCCAGTTCACTCTGGGGCTGCCCCCGCCACATGTTGCTGATGGGAGAAGAATGGCAAGCACATGCTTCCTTTGCCCTTGATCTCTTTTGCAGAATCTCAACCTTCTTTGGAAGAGAAGACTCAAATAAAAGCAAATCACATTAGATTCACAGCCACCTTTTTCTTCCCGATTTAAGATACGGAGGCAGCTCGTGAATTCTGGCCCGAGAAGGCCTTCTCCTGGTTCATGTCCAGGTCAAGTCTTTGTGGCTCCAACGTACAGTCCGAATGGCTCATTCTTGACCCCACTGCTCTTCCAGGTCACACTCTGGTGCTTATCCTCAGAGAGAAACACAATTATAATTTAATTATTTACTAAACTGTGTGTTAAAAATTTCAAGAAGCTGCCATGGGGAGGAGGAGAATCTACTTTTTATATATCCCTGCCTTAAAAAAAAGTGTCTCTTCATCATTTCCTTAGCGAACTCTTTAATCTTACAGAAGGAGCAGGATGCCTACTATTGTTCTGATTTGATCTGTTTCCAATGCTGCATATGTCACTGTGTAAACTCTTGATATTTTTATACTTGCTTCCTTTCAAAGTTCCTTGAGACTTTTTTTTCAAAAAAAACAATTGTCTAAATGTCAAACAGGCTCCAGTAGGTTTTAAGCGGCAAATTCAGTTTCTGTCAGAGATTAAATAATGGGGAAAATAGCGATGCTAACATGTAAGAGACTGCTTTTTATTACACTCTCTGATTTCATTAGCCTAATTCACGCTTATTAATTATTGGTCTGATGAGATCATCAATGTAAGTACGCCAGCCTCATGATGGTTACATTTGGGGAATAGTCAGTCTTTCTTTCAAGACCTCTACATACTCCTGATATGCTACTCACGTTTCGTTTCATTTCGGGCTGCCGCCCTACTCAATAAACGAATCTGAACTGTCTATGAAACCAACGTTGCCAGAATAAACATTTTGTTTACCCCACAGCCCTGCTCTGCAACTGTCAACAAGGCAATGTAACAAGGGATTTAAGTTTTCATTCCTAGATAGTGAACTCCTGTGTGTTTCTACAATGTGGGTCATTACAGACCCGCCTGCCCCCTGAGGTTGAGCAATTCCTGTGCACGTTGTGACAAAGGGCCATGGATCTGGCAGTGTGGGAGTGGACTGGGCCACTTAGATAAGTTTCATTCACTGTAGGAGCCCAGGGGAATGGCGCATGAAGGCGGCTGGGCCGCTTTGGTTCACAGTGTAACTTTGCACTGTTTTCCCTTTAAGTCACTACTAATCCCTTGGGTTTGCATGTTTTGGGGGCTGCATCAGAGAATATCGGTGTGAAATTGCCTGAAAGCCTCCTTATAAATAAGATGCACGATATAGACCAGCTCAGCTGATGAAAAGACAGAAAAATGTCCTTGAGGGTCCCAAGAACCATTTTACAAAGCTTCCACTGTGATTTTTTTTTAACTCTAATGACTGCTAAAAAAAAAAAAAAGTTACTAACTAGGTTAAAATCTCACTGATCTCAAATTCATTTGTAAACACATCCTTAGCATGATGTACATGCTGTTTACATATTTACTAAAAAATATTGCTTGCTGAAACTCAATCTTCTCTTTCTAAAAACGTCTTAGTGCTTTAGCCAAACTGAAGAAAGAGAAAGAAAGGAGTGCAATAAACTGGGTCATGGAGGTTGGCTGAGACCCCAGGGCCTCCCGAGTTTGCCTCCTAAACTATGCGCAAGGCCATTTACATGCTTTGCTGCCTTTAATTTTCAGGCGAACTCTTTGAGGTCTTACTGTTCCATTTTAAAGATGAGGAGGCTGAGGCTAGTAAATGGCAGAACTATCCATTTAGCATGGGGGTGTCTCCTCTTAAAAGAACCGTGACATTTTTTTCTTATTACCCACCAAGCTGCAGGAAGTGTCCCCATTAGCAAAGAGGACCTAGAGAGATAAAAGAAAAGAGCGTTCCTGCCTCTTCAGTCCCTTGAGTTCCTGATTATTACCAGTAAATCTCCCCTGTCAATTCTTACAATTCTGGAAATTGGCCTAACCTCCTACCCTGGTCCTTTTATGCAAACACTAACTCGTCTTACACCTCCCACTTCCTCACACTCCATCCTGTCCACCCAGCCCGCCCTCCTGCAGTTTTTCCTGCTCTCTAAATCCTCCTACAAACGGCCATTTGGAAACAATTTTGAGGTCCACCTACTTCCCCGTGCGTCTGTCTTTTGTAATTTAGAGGTTAGGGACTGTGTGTTTTCTGCTTGTCATGTTTATACCTCATACTGTGTGGGTACCTAATAAATGCTGAATAATAGCAGCTTTATGACACCGCAGAACCAGAAACACAGGTTCTTGTGTTTAGGATTTCATCACCAGCAAGGAACATTTATTCACTGTCAGCACTAGGCTAGGCACTAACCAAAGTTAATTACAGAAACCTGGCCTTCGTATACTGAGATTTTACTTTTTTCTTATTTCCTTGAAAAAAGAAAAACACATGGGCCCATCACTGACCTCTACATTAAATGCACAGTTTCCCGCAGATAGAGGCTGGTACTGTTTAGTACAAGGAAAAACCAAGATATGAAATGGGCTAAATGAGAACTCTGAGAGTCAGTAACAAAGCAAGACGCAAAAGTCAGTTTGCTCCCGTACACGTCGGGGCTTTCCTTTGTGCTAACATGCAAAGGAAAAGCATTATCCATCTAAAATTTGTATTCGCCAGGAATAACAAAATACCTCATTCCTGCTGTGTCTAAACAAGCAGGGTAAGTCGAGACTATTAAATTTGAAAACTTACGCCAAAGACACATTTGTTTGTAATACCAATATAACTGACTGAACAATGTAGTTGTGATTGTTGTCTTGTAGGCTTCCCTAAGTAAAGGCAATGTGTTCTCCACACGTACAATTCTATTTCTTTTGCTCACCTGGGTAGAGAGAGGCTACACTGTGAAAAATAAAAGGGTATTTGTAAATTTGGGACATATTAATTCATGTGCTAATCCATCATAATATCATTTCTGAACTATTATTCAGTAAATATTTGTTAAACACTACTACATTCTTGGCTCTGTGCTATCCATTGGAGCTCACAGTTCCGTGTAGAGACAGACATGTAAACAAGTAATTAAAGAAATATGGTGTGGTATAATGGATATAATTATAAGTCCTACGGGAATGATAAATTCTTCCTATGTGCTCCGTGAAAGCTACATATGGGAGGTGACATTTCAGCTGTGTCTGGAAGATGGATCGTTGTTCACTGTCAGAGGGTGGGAAATACATCACAGGGAAAGAGAATACCAAGTGCAAAGATAGAAGTCTGGGAATGGGGCGGTATGTATAGTGTATTAGTTACATAAAGGATATGATGAGAAATGGTAGAAAATGTTGCACTCCTTAATGATGAAGTCCCTTCTGTATCATTTTGGGGAGATTAAATTCTGGTTTATGGCCTTCGGAAAGTCATCAAAAGTGTTAAGCAGAAGGATAATATGATTATATTTCTTCTCTAAAAAGAGAATTCAACATAAAGGGTGGGTTGGCCGTCTCTGAGTCTGTAGGTCAAGGTGAGTTACATGGCCATTATTTTAGCCAAGGCCTGAGGTAATGAGGGGCTTCATTTAGGCAACACAAAGGAAGATGGACAAAATAAGATGTAGCTGGGGGGTATGTAGAAGGTAGAAATAACAGGACTTGATTTCTATTAGAACATGTGGGAGAGCGGTCAAAGGATACAACAATCTAGATGGCTGTGCGCCTAGGGAAAATGTTACTAACAGTTTTGGCACCCTAAGTAGTTCAGGAACTGTATTAGCTTACTTAGGTTAATTTATTCACATCTCACGATAACAGTGTGACAGAAATAGTGGGTAGTTCCATTGCTATTTTTTGTGACACTCAGGAAAGTTGAGGTGGTGGCTGAGTCTTACAACCAGAACACAAAGGGTGTGATTTGACCCTGAGTCTCCTGGTTAGAAAGGCGATATGTTCACCACAGACTTCTAGGATCTACAATATTAATGAAATATCCTTCTTAAGACGTTGGGATGGGGTCTGAATCACAGTAAATCATAAGTTTGATTGTTAGGACAATTTTAAAACCTTCATTTGGAGTGAAATCATTTTCCCCTCTAAAACTATTTATCCGTCTGGTTAAATGCTGGACAAATGTCTTTGTTTTTAAAAACAAATAACAAAAAGCCAGACTATAAGCTGTTTTCTGTTAATTTGTTTTTAATAAAAAACAAAAAGGAGTGTCACCTCTTCCTTGAGGAAAAATCTTTGTCATGAAGCAGTCTGCTGGTGAGGAGGCCTATTATGTGAATATCATAATGTAAGTTTTCCTACAGCTAATCACTTGGCCTTTGGCTCATTGGAGATTTGAAGATCCGTCTTCCGATTTTTCAATATAACCAATTTAAAATGCTTCAGAAGATATATTATCAAATAAAAATATTTCTGAAGTAGACTGAGTAGATTTTCTTTTTTTTTTTTCCTTAACTACCCCAGTTGGATTTTATTACATAAGAGGTTATTACATAGAAAAATAGTTGTGCTTTTTTGTGTTGAGACTACTTAGGTTTCCTTGGTTATCTTTACTCCTCAGCTATGTTATTTCATTTCAGTTTAGGGGCTGCTTTAGTTCCTAGTATCTTCCTTTGCATTTGTGGCGATTTAAGAAAGTATTAGTTTTCATGAGCTACTCACTGCACCTGGCCTGAAATCTGCAAAGAGAATAGGATGAAACAAAAATGACATGGCCTCCAGCACTTTCTTCTTTCTTTCCTTTTTATTTTTTTTTTTATTTTTCATATGAAACATTTTCCTGCAAGGATCTTCTATATACAGTGGAGGATGCTTTTGATATGTAGATCAAGCAAAATGGTAAATACACAGCCCTCTCTTTCAAACATTCCCTTATTCTACAATATGCCTGTAGTGCCAATTTCTTTGATTTCCACGAGGCCTGCCCTTGGGTTTGTATTGTTAACTTGGTGTCTTTCCATTGTACCTTACCACAAAAATTCCTTTTAAGAAACGGCATTCAGAATCGAATCCCTCAAATTTAAACTCATTTTTCTCCTCCTCCTTTTTGGAAGATTGAGTGACTAAGTCTTTGCTTTGATTTTCTCTCTGACTTCGAGGGTTCTCACTTTTCTAATTGCTACAATCTGGTGTCCCCATTTGCCTGAGAATAAACAAAAACAGAAACAATTGGCAAAGAGACAGTTCACAAGCCTGGCTAGCTGATGGATGGCAAGGCCTGACTGCAGGAGCGAGATCTTCCCATCACCTCATCAGACCTCAATTTCAAGACAGGTTTATGCCGGGCAGAGCGGTGTGTGTTCTACATGCATCACAGTCCTCAAAGCAACCTGTGGGATAGGTCATGTAATTATTTTCATAGTTTCAGATTCTAGAATTGGATCTATAAGATGTTATCTTCTTCAAGGTCATTCAAATACTAAGTCACAGCACTGGTTCATGAACCCAAGTGTTTTCTGTCTCCACTGCCTGAATTTAGAGGACTGTTAGCCTCTGAAGGCTCCTGTAGAACAGCTCCGTGGTTTGGAGGGCCAGGCTATCACTTGGCCTTCCTTTTTGGTGGTTGTTGTTGTTCTAATACTCCAAAGAGTACATTTCCTGGGATTGCTTTTGTACTTTGGGGCTTATTAATAATCTTCTGTAAATAGGGAAAATGGAAAAGTTGCCAAGGTCAGCCACTAAAAGAAAAAGAAAGGCAGAAAATAAAACATGTAAACATAGACATTTTGTTGCAGAAGTTAAAAGTAAAACTTGAACAGGAAGATAAGCATTGTTTAAAGTTGGCTGTCATTCTTCATTGACTTCTTTTATTTAGTTTCACATAATGCTGAGCAGGATACGGAAATAATCATTAGCTGTATTCTTTATTATGTATTAGTTTGTCTAATACACTAGTTTGCAAAGAATAAATAGTTAAAAAAAAAAGAGATCTATTAACCGATTAGTAATAGAAATCCTATAGACTAAGAATAAGTACGCATGATTTTATGTTTCACAACAAGAGAGGTAACCATAGATGAAATTTTACAAGTAAGAAAAACACCATTGAACTTTTAAAATTTTCTGGTTCCAAGAGATTCATTTAGATGCATTTTAAAATGTGATTTTATTTTATTCAAGTTGTAATCAACTGCCATGACTCTAATAATTTATAAAAATCATTTGCGTGAGTCTTTTCTTAAAGGAAATATGATGATTATTTGGTGATGTTAGTGAATAAAGTGGATCATCTCACAGCGAATTCATTTGTAGTCATTGACATTAAAACAATTACATTGGGGAAGGGGATTTAAGCAGCAATAGAATGCTTGCCTAGCAAGTACAAGGCCCTGAGTTCTAGCCCCAGCACTCCCCCAAAAAAACCTCGATTACATTAAAACATTATAAATACTGCACCTCCATTATTAGAATGCATTGGCTTAGTCTCCTTTGGAAAAATGAAAATTGCAAATAAAATACACAATTTCCATTCCCCTAGGAGCCATCTTCTAGTAGCATGAAGATTACATGGCTAGCACTTTATTAGATATACAATATTCTATTGTCAAAATATGGAGGAATGAGAGAGTGATTCTGATTAGAGGAAGACAAACATCTTGGATATGAAGGGATTTTTACTGGGCTTTAAAAATGAACAGGATTTTGAGAGGTTAGTGAGAGTAAGGATAAATATTGGTTACTTTAAAAGCAAATGGGATTACTCTGGTTATGTCTTTTGTTTCATTGACAAACAAAACAGATAAGTTTCATGAGAAAGGTTCGTATGTATGGCTTGAAATGAATTTTCAAATGATGAGTATTCTTTGTTTAAATGCCAGAAATAAGATATTTTTCCTTCTCATTATGTGAAATAAATAAGGCTGAAAGCTGGAAAATTATAAAAGTCACTTGATTAAATGAGTCAAGCGAATGCTTTCTGAAGGTCTCAACCCAGTGTAGTCTTTCCCTGAGGCTAGTTGGAGCTCGTACATAGTCCAAACTGCTCTGTCATATGGGTGGCCAGTCAGTGTGGTGCCAGCAATAAAATGTGTAATCAACCTTCACATGTTTGCAGACATTCCCAAATCACTTTGATCATGACTAACAAGAAAACTGCCATTTCAGTTATAATCTATAAATTTTCAGGGGAATGTTTAGCTCAATACTCAATACAGCATTCCACCTTTTATTTTAAAAATGTAGACTAATACAATCTAGAAATATACTTATCCATAAAACATTAGTCATTTTCCATTATGTAATCTTGGTTCAATGTTCCTATTTTTTAATAGCCATTTCCCACAAGTCCATGCTGCTTTAAAAAAAAGCACACACACCTTAGATTACATTTCATCTAGGTTAAATGGAAGTGATAACTCTTATGACAGCTTTCAAAACTGCTTTTAGCAGTGCAACCTGCAAGATCATTGTCCTTCAAGTAGTTGAATTTAGCTCAGTACGGGGGAAAATAGCCATTATGGCAGAGAAGATGCCACAGTAAAATTTCTCTAAGCCAAGTGCCTTTTGAGCCAGTAAAGACGTTCTTAAATATGCATCAGTTCTATACCACGGGACACAGTTAACATGAATACTCAGAAGGGTACCAGCGGCAGCATCCATCCAAGAAAGCAACATAGAAGAGCTTGTTGAAAGCAGAAAATGATTTAGAGAGGGAAATTTCAGAGATGACAGCTGTTTAAATCTAATAAAAAACTCTTTTCCACACCAGGAGACATTTAGTCTTCCATTTGCTCTACTATGTGCCTTAGAAATCTGTAGGGTTTTACAAGCCTCCAGAAGACTGCTAAAGAAAGACTTGAGCGTCCAATTCAAAGATAAGACACAGTGACATCGCTGGGAGCAGATTAGTACAGAGGACGAATAGGTATGAAAAGCTGTTGTCTGGGGCATCATGTGAGACAAAAGTTTAAATAATAAGTCTAAACGCTGTCTTTTGAATTCATGCCACTGTGTGATTTCTTTTTGTACACACACTATTAAAAGTTCCTGTGAGTATGCACAAACACACCCATATGCAATTGAAGCCAGAAATATCCACACAGGCCTTGCTACTCAAAGTGTGCTGTAGACCAGTTTCACTTGAGAGCTTGTTAGAAATTCCGAATCTCAAGCCCCACCCCAGACCCACAGACTCAGGATCTGCATTTTACCAAGATGTCTGGATGATTTTGGTGTACATTGCATTTGAGAGGCACTAATTTAAGAACAAGATGCTTATGTTCTCAACTGTGCCTCTTCAATTTAAAACCAGGAAGAATTGCCCCATCATCAAAAGCAGTGCAGACTAGTGAGTGGTATAGACCAAGTATTTCTAGAAATTCCCTTTCCAAATGTCCCAGAGCCCTCCGTCTGGGCAGTTTGGGGCCCTTCCTGGGCTAGTGCTGGTGATGGTTTGTCTCTTTGGAGCAGGAGAGAGGTGAAGGTCAGACAGATGAGGCAGGAGGCACCTTCTCTATAGAATGGAGCAGAGGGTGGCAAGGGATTAGGGCCAGTTCCCACTTGGTGCCCCCATTTGTGCTCTTGCACAGCCCTTGCATAAGGTAGAAGGTAAGGCTTATTAAAAATCATCTGTAGCTGGAATACTGAAATGCAGAGTTTCATTACTTGTCCTTCCTGACGCCCCTCCTCCTCCTGCTCCTCACTGGCGGGATGCAGGTTCTAGTGCAGGTGTCCTTCCTTCTCACCTGTTTCCTCTGCCTCCACCCTTGCTGCCGCGGGACAGCACACAGAGCTCGTTTCCTTAGAGACTCACGGCTACTTCCAGGCTCTGTGCCAGAGCGTCCGACAGCGACCCAGAGGGCAGTGCACTTTCCTCCATGTACAAGCACAGCTCCGACTGCCATTGGTGCAAGTTTTACAATCAGATTTCAAGCCGCACACAGCCCCGAATTGGATACTTGTCCTCAAGGTAAGTCAGCATAAATGGCCTGGTTACCAAAGAGACACACTCCACAGTCAAATAGAAAATGCACTGAGAATTTAAAGAAGAATTCTCTACGCTCTGGGTAAAGAAGTGGGTAAAAGAAGTTGATCGTCAGAGGCATTTTCTAAATTCCTTAAAAGAGATTAATTATATAGTCATCTACCCATTTATTAAAATGTCTTTTAAATTCACCATCTCACCTAGTTTGAAGATTCTGGGAATAAACGAGTCTCTGAACACCACACACTTTCCTTGTCTGTCATCTTCTTTATTTGGCCACCTCGAGCCTATCCCTCCTTCTGGTCTCAGCTTAAATGGGAAGACTTCCTAGATCTTTGTAGTTGTCTGTCTCCTTTAAATACTCTTTGAGCATCCTGCATTTCTTCTTGGTAGCATCTATCCAATGTCATTAAATATTTGAGTAATCATCTGTTTTATGTTTGACTGTCAAGGTGTAAGGATATAGCTATGTCAGTCTAATTATGTAGCAGAAACACAGTAAGCACTTAATAAATACTTGTTGAATGAATGTAAATTTAGTAGCCTAAATGTATACTCCAGAAGTTTTATAATAAGAGCACATCTACCTAAGTGTACAGGAACTTCATGGATACTCATCCAGATCTGTTTACTCTTTTGACACAACTCAGTGCACTTATCTGTTTTCCTAAATCCAAAAGACACTAGTAGTAAACAAGAGGGATGGGCAGAGAATAAAGTAGGGATGATAAAGCCTTGCTTGAGTGATAGTTTCACAGATCAAGAGGACAGAATACCACAGATGAAAGAAGAAAACAAAACAACCATACCGCAAAACATAACGATGTGGAGCCATAATTGGGAACAAGGTATTTCACAGCATCTTTTTTAAGCTTGGAAATTCCACTATTAATATTGGTAGTTATACATCTCAGTTAAAACATACAGAGAAGATTATGTTTTATATACGCTACTTAAGAAGAACAGACATAAATTATCTAAAAATGAATTTGTCCCATGTTGAAAGTACTAGTATCTGTTATAATACCTTTTAAAGATTTAAAGCACTTTACTTCATCTCATTTGATTTTCATAACATACAGAAGAGGGCAAGCTACAATTACCAAGAAAATTTGCTTATGTGGAACGCGTCATTCAATAGTGCAGCTGATAAAATAGATGCTGCTGAAGTTTTTTCACTGAATATATTCAGAAGTAGGTAGATTTAATTTTTTAAAGATAATTTTTGGAAATGACATTTGGTTGTGATTTCAAAAAGTGTTAAAATCCAGCAGTTTTTAAGAAATGATTTACTGAGATTTAGATATTATATTTAAATTAAGTTTCCTAAATCTTACAATAGTGATGCATAAATAATGTACATAGGTCTTATAAATATGCAGTAGATGCAAATTTTATTATTTATAATATTTTAAAAGTAGATGTGTCCTGGACATTAATTTATAATTTTACATTAATTATGCCTCTGTATTTTGACAGTGTTCTCTACTGAATGCTGAATTGTACAGAACACATACACACCCTGAAAACCACACTTATTTTCAAGACTACTAGGACAGCAAAATATATTATAAATTTTCAAATGTGCTACTATCCAAGTTGCATTAATTTTTTAAGTTGAAATAAGGAATTATGGCAACCAAGTGAAAAATACAAAGTATGGCAGGGGTGATAAGGAGAACTCATTGACAGACAAAAGACAGCCCAGGGAAGGTGTTTAGTCAATAACAGCTGTTACATAGCAATAGCACAAAATTGTCCTTATATAAAATGCTCATTTTATCATTCCTTCTACTAGCGATCAAATATTAAATACAATCAGAACATAATTAGAGGATTAATGGCCAAAGCCGATGCACAAAGGGAGAAGATTTCCAGGAAAAATGTGTTCTAAGCAGTTTTTTGATGATTATGCTTTAAAAACAAAACTGAATTATAACATCAATTGTTCTCACATTGTGTGGGAAAGGTTACATTAAATAATTCTTCTCCGATTTTATCCACCCAACCGGGGACAGGTTCTGCCTCTTTGATTTGCCAATGCAGTGATTATAGCCCAGCTCTTTCTTTTGCTATAGTCATAAACGTGTCTTGGTCTCAACAGGTAACCAAAAGACAAAAAAAAAAAAAAAAAAAGTCCAGTCACTTCTCTCTAATATTGTAAAGAATGAAATAGGTAATTTTGCATTTTAATTTTGCACTGTTGAATACCACAGAGATGGCTTTCGAGGGGTCCCCAGTAGCTTTCAGACTTCACCTCTCACCTCTCAACATTTCCCTTTGTTTCCAAAGATGCAGTACACGGGTAGCTTCTAAAAGCAGAGCTCACTTTCTGCCATAATTCGAAGAGCATTATTCAGATCCGCCCCTAGCATTTGGTCCTATTTAATAAGTTATTGCAGGGTGGTTGACCACAAGGCCCGTGGTTAGCCACAGCCTTGTGGATTACTTTGAGCCAAGAATGAGGTTCCAGGTCTCAGGGATCAACCATAGTAATGCTCTCCGGGAGCTCCCAAACATTCAGTTTGGTGAGCAATAGCGAACTGCTTCAACTCCAAGCCGGCTGTCACACATCTTATTCACGGGCCATCTTAAGAGCTGCTAAACAGATTCTCATGTTTACATCAGGCCTCCTTGGAGAGAGAAAGTCTTTATTAGTTGAACTAGCAGGGTCAGTCAGTACTGAGATGCCTGCGGGCAGCCGAGTAAGAAATAAATAAATAAAACAAGAGAAGAAGAAATGAAGTCAAATATCGAGAGTTTAATGATGTCCTCAGCAGTCGCCAATCGATGTGTTTTTATCTCTTGCTGAAAAGGTTATATTAAGGTTTCATCATTTTAACAGCATCCTCCTTTTGTTTAGTTTTTACAGGATTGAGGAAATACAGAGGGGCATGGGAAAGTGCATAGTCCACAGAACCCACTTCGGCGGAGCTGACAAACCTTTACAAATGTCTATTTTGGTATTGCGTCTTTGTAGCAATCCGGTCTCTTTCAGTAATCTAAGTGCCACGTGGATTTGTCCTATTGTTTCTGCTGGAAATAAATGCACTCTAGCAGATACTGTGACATGTAGTAGCATTTCTGGGCCTGGAGAGTCAATTTCAAAATTGATTTCAAAGGACACATTCCATTTTGGCAGGGCAGGAGCTTTCCTAGGTTTGCTTGCCTTTTCATTGGTTTGCTCATAAAGAAAGAATTTTCTGCAGCTTTGCCTTAGCACAACCATTCAGAGTCAGGGAGGCAAGTATCTCCTGACTGGAAGGAAAGATACAGGTGAGATCATCCTCAGGAACGCTTTCTTTCCCTTTAGATGATTTTACTGTTGTGTACCATCAGGAGGAGGGTTCCACGGAACCATTCCTAGAATCAGAGGGTCCCTGGGAGGTTACTGACTTCAACTGGAGCCTCTGTGGGCCCGTGAAGGGTTTAGTCACGCTCACAGAATCCCAGAAAGGGAAGGTACGTTAACTATCTCTGTGTAGAGGGCCACCTGCGTTGCAGTTAATGGTGACGGTTTCTAGAAACAGCCTCTTCAGAGATTTATGGTTTATAATATTCTGAGGTGCTCAGAGTCAATGCGACATTCACTTAACATCTCAGCAGGAATATCAGCTCCATTTCCCAGACTCAGATGCACACAGATGAAAGACCCAGTGTCAAGCCTCACTCTTCATTCCAGTGATAAATTGATCATTGTGACACAAAAAGCATTTTAAGGTTGGAGTTGGGATTAGTAATGCCTTCCTGAGCATTTATTGCCTTTATTGCTGAATAAGAGATGAAATGTGTCTTAGATACTAGTTTATTTAGAAAAGAATGGCTGAGAAAGATCAAAGGCTTTATCATATACATACAAATCATATAAAATATAATTTTTAAAGGAAAATAGTACTCGTCCTAGGACACTTCCTCTAAGTTTTCTAAGTACTTGTGCTCTTCATATAATGAACGATTGTATAGAACAGTTTTAACTGTATTCACATAGAAAACTTTACTAATTGTTAAAGATGTGTTTTATCCATTTATGTTGAAAGGTGTTTTTAAAAATCTGATGCAGATTTGATTATGACTCACTTTCTTTTCTGCGCTCTCACTGCACCGTGATAAACACATCCTTACTGTCCAAGCCACACAGTCTTTTTTTTTTTCCTTGTTTTTTGTCTTGTTGTCAGCACTGGGGACGAAATTAGCAGCTTGCACACGCTAAATTAATGCTCCACACCGAGCTACATGTCCGGCCCTTAGTTACTTCTTTCTATTCCTCTCCTCTCTGACTATGAGATCCACGAGGGAGGGAGAATGTTAGCTTCTAAGTGTGTGTGAGTGTGTGTGTGTGTGTCTGTGCGTGTGTGTGTTCTGGGGATGAAACCCGGGGACTTGTTCGCATGGGGTTTTGGTATGTGTTCTACTGCTGAGCTACAGCCCCAGCTCTAATTCATTCTGAAAGTGTGTTCTCATCATTGAATTCAGTGCCTAGTACAGCACAGTAACTCAATTAAAAAAAATATATATATATATATAATAAATGTGGCTTAAACATACATATTAAATCAGTTTTAGACTAAATTTTAGCCAGATATATATAATCAACAAAATTAGTTGAACTGCAGAAGAGACATATTTACAGAAACTCTAAGACTACAGCGGGACAGAAAAGAAGAAAATAATAATATAATACCATCATTCATAGCCTAAAATAAAACTAGTTTCTGAAATTGTCTCAGTGATCTCTGGCCTCATATAGCCTTTCAAATTTTGGAGATATAGTATATGTACTTCTCAATCACTTGCTGGTAAGCAAGGCAATCACTGGGAAATTTCTTGAATCTATGCCTGGTTAGGGACTCTCTTGAGAACTGAAAGAATTTGATTCACAAAAAAAAGGTTTAGTACCATTCATGGAACGCATATTCTAATCACTACATGCTGCAGTTTTTTAAAAAGCCACTGATTATTTCAGAAGGAAGCACAACACTTCAACACTATTACAGTGAAACTAAAGTAGTATTACAGGCTTCTCCTCTTGGACTTGTTCTTTTCTAACAGGAGGACACACACACCCATGTGCACGCACACGTGCGCGTGCACGCACACACACACACACACACACACACACACACAGAGGCCTTAAATACCCTTGACTTATAAGAACAGAGGAAAAACTTTTTTTTTTTTGTAAATTTTGGTTATGGTTTACCTTACTATATCATATATTTTAGAAACCTGAGTTATATGTAAAGTTATAAAGAATAGTTACACCTTCATTTGTTCATTGGATAAATGTTCCTTTGAGAATTAGTTTTAAGGCTTTGCATTGGGCAGTGTGGAAAATCCATAGACTTTCCAGATAAAGACAATTTAGAAACACGAATTGTAAACGATAACTAAGAAAACAAAAAAAGGCTCTGCACAGTATTTCCTTTTGACAGCTGAGATATTTTATGAACTATAGTAATACTTAATGGTAGCAGTTACCAGTGATCCTTCTACATTTTTAAACATGATAGCCTAAAGCAAAGATTGACATTTTTCTTTCCCCCTCAAATACCTGTCTCATGCTCAACAACCTTTATTATAATATTTAGTTACTATAATTGAAAAAAAAAAATTCAAATCGTTTTGGGGAAGTAGTATGAGAATAAGGGGACAATTCTTACAGGGTATATTCTCTTTCATTACCAAGCTTCTACACTTGACTTTAACGGTAAATGCTAGCAAATAACTGGACCCCACAACTGGGAGATTTAATAGGAAGACCAAATGGTCACAATGGTTGCCACCTGCTCTTGTCCTCTTGCAATCAATCAAGTCTAATTTAACAAAACAACAAAGTTACAGTGATTGGTTAGACCTGGACCAGTGAACTAGTACCAAATGGCATGGAAGTAATTTTGTTACTGTTACTTGCAAAGTGTTTAACCAGACTGCATTCATGTGCACTTTTTTCTCCTGTACTTTATCACAATTAAGTAATAATTACCTGATAGGCATTCAAAATTATATACAGACTATGAGAAAATATGCAGCAGAGTAGAGGCGTTAAAAGGGGCATAATCTGGTTGTTTTCAACACATTTGGACAGAATATGGTAACTACCTACAGTGACCATATTATTTATTGTTGAAATTCAGTGCTCTTCAAGTGAAAGGAGATGTTTTAGTCATTAAAGCACACAAATTGGTGTATCCCGGGACTCTCTCGGGAAAACTGAGACGTACAATCAACCTATGAATAACTAGATATAATTAGACAGTTTTTAACATGTTAAGACAGATCAGTGAAATTAATTGTATATATAGGCCAGGTAAGATAAAAATTTTTTAAAATTTGACTACATACTGCAGTTGATCAGCCTTTTAAAATCACATCCTTGACTCAAAACAACATTTTCTACTGTATTTTCTATGCTGTAAATGATGTGTGTTTAGGTAGTTTTTCCAAGGAATAGTTAACATTTCTTTACTTCCACTTTTCTAAAAGCTTTTATCATGTAAAATTGTTACGCTGACATACTTTCTTAGATGGCCAAACATTTGTAATCCAAGTACAACTACTCCCTCCCCCCAAAACGCAAGATGCATAAGGCTTAAGGCCAAATGTAGAGACTGTTAGACTAGGAATAAAATGCCTGGAATATTGTTTTGGCTGTACTATTACTCCCAAGTTGAATTTTCCTTCATTCTGCCTTAATTTCTTTCATTACTACAGAGTTGATATAGCACAATAATGATATATAAAAGAATGTCAATGGAAATACTATAGTTACTGAAAATGTTTAAGTTTAATTTATTTTCTTAACTTTTGTAGTAATAAAGAAGGTAAAAGGGGAGGTTCACGGAATTTTAGGAAGCATAGAAATTGAACGTAGTAGCAATGGGTAATATACAAATAAAGTAGAAGGAAAAATAATTTTTCTGATTGTAAAACTCTCAGCCCTTGGTGATTTGTTCATATTTTTAGGAAGCTTTCCCAGAATCTCATAATTTCACCCTGAACTCTGCCTGTAATAGAAAATTACTACTGCTTATTTGCTATCCTACCAGTCTATGTGACTTGCAAGATCCAACTATGTTTTATTTATCATTAAACTGCACAGTGTCTACCCTGAAATGGATTCCCTAAACAGTATTTTTGGTCAAATTTATTAATGCTGATTACAAATGTAAAGAAACAAAATAAGACATTTATCTCTCTTCGAACATCAATACTCTATTTGGTCTTTGGCAGATTCTTTTGAATTTTATGTTTGACATCTTTCAAAGACCTCTTTTTCCACTACAACCTGGAAAAGGTGGCTTGCAAGAACTACTGAAAGTTGTATAAATTTTCACTGTAGGATACGTCACTTATAGCAGAGAGAAGCAACTTAGAAATTGAGTGTAGATGTGCCTCCGTGCCAATCTATTTAGTTTCGGAGTTGCTAACACAGTTGGCAGAACACTAAGAAGGGGAAGTTGCAAGTTTTATGAGCTTTGCGCAGAGAATAACTGCTTCTGAGTCATAGTTTGTACCTTCAACCTCCAGGAGTTGTCTTGGGTCACCGAGAGACTGCAGATCACTCAGTACAACCCACGAACAGTTGAGAAAAGAAGGCGATGATGGTAGATCAAATATACTAAAGACAGTACATTATGACTTTTTAGAATGCTGAAACAAATTGGATGCATCAAATAAGTATAAACTTAAAATGCATGTTTTTGTCATCTGCCCCCTTGGACTGGCTCTATTTTAAACTGCTTTAAAATAGGTGTACTTAGAAGGAAATGTTAAGTTTTAATTCTCAGACTACATCCAGCTCATTACTGGAACTTCTGCATGGGAAAGAGAAAATGCAGGAATGTGCTTTTTGTAATAAGCTAACAGGGAAAATCAATCTGAAAATCATTTTGGTCAAGATCATATTACGTATTTGGAGGGTGACAAAAAATATTTGTCTGTCGGAATAATGGTTTTCTTTGCAAAAATGCTTTCACACACACAAACAACATTTCACTGGATATGAAGCTCCATTTTTTCAATAAACAGTAATTCATAGCTCAGTACTTAGTGCCAAAAGAGAAAGTAATCTAGAAATATTTTTGATACAGTCTATTATGTTAAATTCAGTTACCAGGCCTATGAATAGAGTGTGAAAAACCCGCTGGGATGCAGTAAAAGAAAATGTGATAAGGAAGGTAATGGTGACATATTAACAGCTATCTACAAGTCATTAAGCACTCAAGAAGTAGTACTTATTAAATGCCCTCCTGCAATATGGCAGTGTTCTAGCATCATGGACATTGCTCTTCCAGTGGTCGATCCATTCTTTTAATTAACATGTTCTCTGCAATGACTGATAAAAGAAACTAATTATGTTGCCTGGGTTCCCAGATAAGAATGGAGTCCAGTTCAGAGAAGGGGAATCCCAGGCAGAAAAGAAAACTTACGCTACACTCTCTTGCAGAATTATTCTCTCTGTCCATTCTTTCATTCCCATTGGCCTGCTCTTGTTGGGATAGGTACAACAAATAACCATTACTGAGGTTTAAAAAGTGTAACTAGGAGATGTTCGATAAAGTATGTTGCATATGAGCAGTAAGAATTAAAAAAGATGCTTATGTAGGGTAATAAATAATAAGACATGATGAAACATCAATGAGTGGATGCATAAAATATGGTAAAACCATATAGCACTGAGCCCATCAACAACATTGCTCTAGGATCAAGTAGGTCTTTGGATTTACCATTCTTTTTGTTTTTATGCTTCATTTGTGAATTAACTGTCCTTACAACGGTAAAATAAGGACAAATATTATATGTTTACATTTTATTATTGGAAATAATATATTGTCATATGATCACAAAAAGATATAAGGGCTATACTACTCTTTACTCAATTTTTTTTAAAAGTTCAAATGTTAAATTTGATTCTTGAGGTATCCTATAGTTTCTGGCTACATTCACAACAAAGGTAGAGAGATAAAAACTACATCAGTATCTCTAAGAATGTATGCAGAAGAGTAATGGGATGTTTTCTATAGGTACTATTTCCAAAAGCAACACGAATCGTATACACACCATTTCATTATTAACTCTGGTCCTCTTGGCAAGAAAAGCGAGAGATGGGGACACACAGGCTCAGGGAGGAGGGAGTAGTAGTGTACTATATCTCTTCAAACATTTGATCCAGGAGGGAATTCCTTTAGCAGAACTGATTCACCAGTTCTCATTATCATATGCCACATGCGTTAGTCCATTTGGACTGCTATAACAAACTAATTTACAATGAATAGTTTATGAACAGCAGAAATTTATTTCTCACTGTTCTGGAGGTGGGGAAATCCAAGATCCACATGCTACATTTGCTATCTGGTGAGTGGTCACTTTAGCTTCATGGAGGGCATCTTTAATGTATCTTCACATGGTAGAAGGGGTGAACAAACTGTTGGGCCTTTTTTTTTTTTTTTTTTTTTCACAGAGTAATCTCACTTTATTGAACAACCTAGGTCCTTTTTTTTTGTTGGGCCTTTTTAATAAGGCCACTAATCCTATTCATGATGGCTCCATCTTCCTGATGTAAGCATCTCCCAAAGGTCCCCCTACTCAATAAAATCGCATGGGGGACTAGTTTTTGAGATAAGAATTTTCGGGGCTTCGAACATTCAAAGTGTAGTACCATGCACTAAAACAGAACTTGCTGTATCTGGTTTATGTTAGGGCTTTGAATTGTTCCCGTCTTCCTTATGGCTCTTCTGACTAGTTTAAAATCACATAGGCTAGTGGCCAAAGTCTCAGAATGCTGCTTTTTAGTACCTGCTGCTGAAGAGGAAGCACGGATTGGAAACCTAGAGCGTTCTCAGGAAGATGTTGGCGTCGACAGTACAGTGTAGTGGAAGCATTTGCCAGTTCGTCTGGAAAGCTGGGCACCTTGTGTACCGCACATATCTTATCATGGGAACTGTGCTTAGAATCATGGCTATGCCTGTTGTAAGAAGCCAGGTTGAAGAAGATTAAATAACTTGCTGGATCACAGAGCTAGTTAGAAGTAGACATGAATTGGAATCTTAGTCCCTCCAATTTTGAAATCTGAGCCAGACAGATCTAGACATGCCATCTCTTTCTGTCACTCACCTGTAAGAATTTGACAGATTTCTAACCTTAGAGAAGTTGGCCTCCATTTTGGTGCCTTCAAAATGGAGAGGTTGCCTACCTCGCATGATTGTTGAAAGGCTATTTGAGATAGAGTATGTTAAAGTGCTGAGCAGAAAGTCCTCCCTCTGTGGACTGGCCACAAATAAACAACTACTCAGTCTAGGTGCTGAGCTGGTTACTGCCGGAGATGTCCCAGCCACAACATTCACCCTTCCCACAAGGTACTGGCCATCCAGTGGGAAGGAGAAGACAGTAACTTACTATGGGAATGTGCTTAGACAGTCATTCCTCTTTAATAAAAAAGGGTACTCTGTGTGAAAAGCTGTGGGTGTGTGTAAGGATGCAGGTCCACCCACTCAGCCTTTCCCAGCTGCCCGTGGCTGTCTGGAACTCCCTCCTTTGAACCCTGGAGTCCTGAAGATGGTCATTAGGCAAGATGATCGTGGGGGATACGTTTTAACATAATGTCTGCATTTTTGCTAGAGGTGCGTAAATGTCTGCTATAAAAAGCACAGGCCGGTAAGAACCATAGGATCTACGTCCATTTAGACCAAAGGGGATCCCAGGTGCTGTTGCTTAGAAGCAGGTAAATGAAGGTGTCACAAAGAAGGTGACCTTTCATGGCAATGGGTAGAATTTCAGGTGGCTGAGATCATCACCGAGGAAAAGCAGAGGAAGGAAATACGTTTCAAATAGCAGTGTTTCAGAAGGAAAAGTGACACATGAAAAGGAGAAAGGAAAGGGACAAGGCTGAAGTGGCATGAAGAGCCGGGAGTGACTGACTCCCCTGGAGTGCCAGCACACATCTGTGGAAAGCATGAGCCGGGCCTGCGATCGGAAGCGGGAAAGGACTGTTTCCAGGAAGGAGCACCGGACACGGGGGAGAGACCCTGCTCCAACACTCAGCGACGCGAACGAGGCAACCTACTTAACCTCTCCGAGCTTTAGTGTCCTTTTCTGGAAAACGAGACTGTGAAGAGTAACATTAAAAACAGAGAACCAGCAGAGTAACCTTTATTGAGCAACTTGGCATATGAGAAAACTGAGGCAAGACCTGTTCAGCAAGTTGCTTGTCACACAGTTGATAAGACAGGAACCGAAGCCCAGACGTTCCGGTTCCACAATCTCCGTCATTACAATGAAGCCTGGCCGTCTCCCTCCGAGAGTCTGGTGAGAGCCAAACAACACCAGTGATGCGCACAGCCGAGGGTCAGGCATGCAGCGAGGACCCAGTCAGCCAAAAGAGGAACAGTGAGGTGGGAGCCGGAGGACGAAGGCTCTGGGACACCACGTGTAGGTGTTCTTTCAACATTTTCTAGTTAGCAGTTCGTAATTATATGCAGAGTTGCAACAGATTTATGGTATGATCAGAACTGTGATTTAGAAAGATTCATCCTTTAAGATGTATCCACTTAAAACAAGAGAGAACGAGTGGAGACCAATTAGACTTTTATTGTAGTAGTCATTAAATGGCTCCCCAAAAGGCTGATGGCCACGGAGGAGGAAAGGAGGAAGCCGATAAAAAAGGGCTCACAGAGACACACGGGAGGTGGAGCGAACAGGAGATGATTCAGGATTTCTAGGCTAGGTGGCGGGGAGAATGCTGCTGGTACCATTAAATGGCAACACAGGAATCAAGGAAAGAGCCTGAACCTGGAGAGGAAACGATTGCATTTTTACGGCTTGAGTGTGAGTTGATGCAAATCACCGAGGTGGAAATATTCAGCAATCAGCTTTGCAGGATCTAAACCAGATACCCAAATAAGGATAGTACGGAAACCTTTTTGTCTCAGAACATCTTTTGCAATTAAATATTTTGGGTCCACACACATATGCATTTACAAGTTGTTTGCATATACTCCTGCACATTTTTGTAATAGAGATATGGATAGGAAATAACAAATGGGAAGAGAAATTCTCCTTCCCCACCTTCCCATGCTGCAGTGGATGTTTCCGAGTGCCGTCTGGTGGGCATGCTCCCCATTTTGGATACAGGTCCTGCGACTCAGGTCTCTCTCCTGGGTTGGGAGGCAGAATATGTGAGCTGCGTGCCTGAGCTTCTAGGGCTGCTTCTCCTGGGAGTGAAATTAGGGTCTTTTGATAGTGACAAAGGAGAAAAAGGATGGAAGACTTCATTATCCTACAAAATTCTCACTTGTATCCACAAAGTCTCTAAGTAAGGAAGAGATAGGAATTTTCAAGACATAAAAATTAAAAAAAAATTTTTTTAATTGCAAGAGAGGTAATATTGATATATTACCTATGAAGTATGTTGGACATGTATATGCATATACACACATGCATTTGATACTGAATTTGAGTAAGCCTCTCCAATAACTATCAATTTATACAATACAGAGAAGAGAAGGAATGTATTGGATAACACCGAGGGAATTCCATCAATAAAATCTGTGGTATCTGTACAGGACAAATTGAATGATTCACTTTAATTAACAAATTGCAATGTGAATGAGAAAGTAGTGGGAAGGGACTATGATTATTCAAAGAACTGAGAAGGGACTATGATTAAAGTATTCAAAGAACTGGGAGGGGAATTAAAGTATTAAAAGTGGGTGAAGCTAAGTATTATTATGCATTGAGTACTAAGTCAAGGAGAGAGAGAGGCCATCCAGAGCTCTATAAGGAGGCCGGTCATGTCAAGAGTATAACAGCCTGAAATTCCCTAAGTCGCCTATGTGTCATATGGTCTTCTGTGTGACCACATTAACCGTAAAAAGTTGAAATTATAAAAAAGAAAAGAAAGTTTTTACTATGATTCTATTTATGAAACAAAATAAAAACACTAAGCTTATATAGTTTTATATATTTTAAAACCTATCTACAAAATGAAAGCTCTGGAAGCATCAATAGATAGCTACTGAGCTATACACAAAATGGAGACACAAACGGGCTTTCACTTTTATTCAGTCTTCTGTACTGTTTATTCATTTTACAGAAATACGTTCATGTGTAATTTGTGTGACAAAATACAACATTTAAAGTGAAAACGTAGAAACATTACATATAGGGTGATTTAGTGTAATGAAGTTCTAGGGCTCTATTACAGTGAAAAACACCACTTACTAACAAAGCTGAAGATGGACTTACAAGGGACATTGTGTTTGGAGATACAGAATTATATATATCATCAGTCAGGAAGACATAGAAATGCAATCTATTTGCAGAGAACAACGGTAATGTGTTAGCTTCCAAATTTTTGTGAGATTAATAAACATTCTTGCTGATTTTCTGTTGGATATCCAGACAGCAAAGATTATTTTAATTATTTTATATCTTTGATTCTTGGGCCTAGATTCTAAGATAGTATAGCAAAATGGGTGTGTGCCATATACAGGAAAGTTATTAAGTACCGAGACAAAAATCTCTTGGTTAATGACAGAAACATTCTGTGATTCGAACTGATGCCAAAATATAATGAACCGATGCCAAAGTATAATGAATCTCCAGTTCTAAAGGACAATTGAGCTCAAGAGTGATGGAACCCTACAATTACTGAGAAAACTGGGATTGCTTTACTTGGCCATTCATTATTTTCCACGTTTATTTCAGGTCTCTTATTTTTTTTCCCTCAGAATAACATCTTTATTTCATTGTTTTGTGTAAGCTTGCAGAAAATTTTGCTTACTGAAACACCATTATAAGCAAGTGTCATTGTTTTATTAAGCTCATCCACCAGTGGAACATTTGATCTGTGAGTAACAATTTATTAATCTGTTAGCAAAACTCTGTCCCAATTCACTCTTAGATCTTTTCAACACATTCTTTGTCTGATATTTAGAAGCTGATAGAAATGATGGAAATTGTACAGTTTGATTTTTTTCTAGTTCTGGTAACTAGTGGATAACGCTAAACTGAAAGAAAGAAAGAAAAAACCCAGTGTGCATCTTTCCTCTTCCACGACCAACAATTTCCAAGCTATTTTGCAAATATAGGACAGCTGTTTTATTGAGCTAAAAAAACATGACAAAATGTAATGATAGCACTTTGGACTCTATTCTGATCTCCCTTAAACTCCACACAGCTTGGATTTTTCTGTAATTTTAATGAAAATGTGGCATGGCACATCTCTCTCATTTAAATTATGCACTGTCAGTATTTTCCTTCTTTGCAACTGAAGCACTTCTTGGGAAACATGCCAGGTACAAGAGGGGAGGGCGAACTGAAAATAGAAAATGAAGGTGGGGGTAAGAAAAGACAGTGGACTAAACAAATACACTCTCCACAAGATTTTTTTTTTTTTAAAGACTTGCAAATCACTGGGAAATGGGTTACAAAAGTGCACATAGGAATAAGGTAGCTTTAGCAAGTGCAACTGGTGTTCAGCACAGGTCTAAATAAGGATATAAACCTGAAAAACTCTTGATTTGTTTAAAATATAAAATTTCATTTATTTTAACATGTCTGAATACATGTTATTACTCTCAAACTACTTAAGGCTTGGTCGTCATGTCTAAAAGCCACTAGTGTTTTTTCCCACCAGTGACACTTTCTGAATTAACCAAGAGCCTCTTTCTTCGCCAGCCATGTTCCTCCTTTGTTTTCCAAGCAAAGATCAATCGTTCACTTATTTAACATGTATTTATTGAGAGCCTGAGTGATGACCCAGAGCAAGAGAAACAGAGAGAGAGAGAGAGAGAGAGAGAGAGAGAGAGAGAATACTATCATCTATTACAAGTCTATTTTACGTAAAATTTACATGCACATAGAAATAAAATTCTCTTCTAGAGAGAAGATTGAAAATAATAGATGACATATTTCTTATCAATGAGAAATGTCCATACAAATGTGGCATAACTTTATAAATCACTTCTCACATGTAATGCTCGCCTGGCATGATCTTATTATGTCCCTATGTCATAGGTGAGGTGTTCTAGAAAGTATAAGACACTTAGCGATCATCACTACTTAGTGGCAGGGCCTCAACTCAGGCCTGGGTCCTCCGACCCAGAACGCGCGGATTTGCGGGGACAAGTAAGTGGCTAACAATGTGGGCTGGGAATTCTAACGACTTGGGTGACTCGAAGCTCTACCCATCTGTCAGGGCTGCAGGCAGGTTACTCAACCGTTTGCCCTAAAATGGGAGTGCTGATAACCTTCCCTCAAGGACTGTGAGAAGAAGTGAACAATACAGGACTGGTGTTTAGCACAAAGTCCGGACCCGGAAAAAGTCAACTGTTGGCTTTTTTATCGAACTCTTTAAAAGTGAAGGGGAAAAAAAATCAGTTTGAGTGGAATAAAAGAAACAAGATATTCTGAGAGAATAAAAATAAAAAATTAACCATTTACTTAGTAAGGACAAGTGTGGGGAGTAGGGCCCGCCCAAGAAGCCCAGGGCCTTAGCTCAGAAACAACATTTCCACATACCGAGAGATTTTCTGCAGGATAAGTTAGTGGGATCTTTTCAAATGTAAATTCTTGCATAGTAGAAGAAATGTGATAATGTTTCTTGGTGATTCATCCTGTTATAAATTCTGTTATCCAAATATCTTCCTTGAGATCTCCTACAGCCAGAGAAGGAGGAATGAGATTTTGGTGCACTATGAGATAGGTAAGTCTAGAAGAGAGTATTTGGTGAGAGGTAGGATGCCTTTGAATTGAATGGTAGAGGCCTGAGGGCCCTACGGCTGGTAAGGACAGAGAGGACACTCCCCAAAAAGGAAGAAGAATCTGGAAAATGTGGGCGAGTTCCAAAATAAACTTCATGAATTTTGCAATTTGGTTTGAGATTTTAAACTCCCTGATGTCAATAAAAATCATCTCCTCGCTTGTCATTAGGACTGGGAGAAGAATATTGATATATGAACTGGGACACATGGTCTGGGCAACCTTGCAATACAGCCCAGCACACGGTGGGTCCAAGCATCTGGGGAATTGTGCAGGTAGACAGTTCTGTCCTCCAGGTTGAGTCAAAATTCCTGGAACAACAGAGCTTGTGTGTTGTTGTTGTTGTTGTTTTGTTTTCCTGAAACCTACTTGCATTCCTATTTAAATTATACCTTTAAAAATCTTTTCTGAACTGTTTCAAGCCAGTAAGTCTAGGAATACCTCTTCCTCATCATTGCTTAAAGGTTTGGACAGAAAGATGCTGAGGTTTATAGAAAAATAACTCTTTAACATGTGCCCTAAAAATTAGGCAAAGCCCCCAGCTAACCCACCCTTCTAGCTCTCTTCAGAGTTCTTTAACTTTCTCATCCTCTCGCCTTGTCTAGTGCAATCCGTTCTTGTGGCATTACGTTGTAACTGTAAATTAACCACGACAGCTGGGCATGATCCTGTGCCCAGTGTTCTGGGAGGAGAAAGATGTGTCTTTTCTCTGCTTTGCTGCAGTAAACAGAAAGGATTTATAAAGCTTTAGCCTCCAACAGGGCAATGCAGTCAGCAGTGAGGAACTGGAGCCGGGAAGGAGTGGGCGGCAGAAGGCAACACACTGAGTGGAGACCCCTCTGTGTGGAGTTGAGTTGAAAACTGAGCCACATGACCTGTTAGGCCTTCAGTTTCCTGGTCTATAAAATGAGGGAGTGGGAGGCTGGAGGGAGTGGGGAAAAAGAAGGGAATTGAGATGTGTTTTGTACATGTTCCAATCCCCTACAGTGACTATAATCCTTATGTATTGCAAACATGTACTAATAAAAGTAAACAAAAAAGGACTCAAATTCTTTGATCTGTGGCTCCAATCCTCCAGGTTTCCATGATCCCATCACTGCTGATATGAAGGTAGTTCTTAGCTCACCTCTAAATTAGCAGCCACAGCCCCTTAGTTCTGATCTCACTGCTAGTTATTGGATATGTAACAAGCATTCATTATAAAATCCCTCTCTTTCAGCCTCTGCTAGTCCCAAATTACTAGATTATCAACTGCTCCTCATCCCCCATATTTGGTTCCCTTTGCATTTTGCCACCCAGTGACCCACATCTAAATAGGTGGAGGTTGCATGAAAGGAAAAAGGAAAATTTTAAAAGTCAGAGCTCAACTATAGATCAGTGGTTGCAATTTTACCCCAAAGCAAGGCTGTGCTTCTGGAAGGACTAAGATTTACTGGTTCCAACACATGAAGATGTAAAATGTGCTGTTATCGCATCTCCCCAGAATGTGTCCTGGCAGCAGCCCGGGGAAACTGCACGGAATAGCAACTTCCTGGTTGCTTAGTCAGGCCTGTCATCCGTTCGCTAAGTTGAAATTCCAGTACATTACCCCCATAATATTGTCTTGTTGGGAGCGAACCTTGAAATATTATTCATTATGACTAATATGATTATTATGGCTTAGATACCTGCATGTTTAAATGAGGTAAGCCCTCATGGTATTCACACTTCTGCATTCAAACAGAAACAACTTGTACTTTCTCATTCATTTAACATACATTTATTAAGTACCCGTTATCATGTAAAATCTTGAAGGCTGATTATATGATAGAAATAATCTGAATTTTCAGACCTAGAAAGATTTTGCATGAATTTTTAGAAAACTGGTGCTATGTTTACCTGAAGCACGACACTCGATTTCTTTGAGCTGCCACATGCTCTTGGAGAAAACAATATTTACCTCACAAGATCTTTGCTAGGATAAGTGTATCCAGCACTTAGGTGTTCAAAAATATTGTTTTATTTTTTGATTTACTTAATGATCACAGCTTCTTAATAAGTAAGAATTGATAAAGATGCTTTCACAAGTGGCCTTGTGTTTTAATTTCATACCACCCTGTAAAGCTGGTCATGATATTTTCGTTTCACTTAAGAGATAAGAAAATTAAGGACGAGAGAGATTGGAGAGATATAACCTGTGGGCAGATACCTTCAAACCGAGTCCAAGTTTCAAAGAGCTGCTGAATGGTTGAAATGTCTGACTGTCTGACTGTCTTCCTCCAAAGAGCTTGGAGGAAGGCAGTTCTGGCCCATAAATATACAACCATGCCTGGGTGGCGTTCCTGTTAACATACACGAACTTTGTTGCAGAATTCTGCTATCTCATCTTCCGGCTCCAGTCATACCACTTTGCCTTTCAGAACAGTTTAGCACATTTGCTACTTGAAGAAGCCTCTTACACTGAGATGATCTGGATAGAGATCAGCATAAACGAGTGTTTTCTAACCAGAACATCATAATTTTGCACACAAATCATTCCTAGTGGGACATGACCAGGGCCTTTCATAGATAGTGTGACTTTTGGAAACAAGAAAGCCTCCTAATCCAAGAAATAATTCTTCTTTTTAAATTGTCTGCACAGTATTTTATTCAGCAGTTAGAGATGAAGCTTGAAATGCAAACATCCATTAGAACAGTCACTAATTGACTTATATTTGCATTAACAGAAGTGATACTTGATTTTTCCCTGAGAAAATATTTAGCTATGGGAAGGACATTGAAAACAGACAAACAGCAAACCCACAGAGATCGCCGCATCCCCCTCGGCCAAAGGGGAGCTAAGAGAGGCAGAGATCGAGACTGTGAGGAGTGCAAAGGGCTAGTAAATAAGAGCAGGCCCACAGACAAGGATGAGAATAACATTTCTACCCCTCAGATTGTCTTCAGTCTGATAATATCAAGTATTGGGCAGGATGCGTGGGTCTCGTACTTGGGTGATGAGAAGAACGTCTTGGTACAGTGACACTGAAGAATGACATCAGTATATTAAAAATAAATTTCATCGCTAACCAAAAGAACATATACATATGGCCAAAGGGATACAGGCTAGGATGTCCAACTGCGTCAAGATGAAATGTATAGGAAAGAAATGGCATAAATGGCCAGCAAAGGAAGAATGATTTTCAGGATAAAATGTATTCACATCATAACATAACTAGTTACACTGTAGAGAATAAGGGCAATCAATATACACTGACATGGGAAGACAGTTAATACCTATTGTGAAGCTAAAAAGAGGCACCTTTCGCTATTAAGGCCTATTGTCTATTTACAAATGTTCATGTAAGCATGAAAAGACACAGAAAGGTTTTGGAAGGCACACTCAGAGTGGGTCGTAACAAAGGTCTCTACCTTGAGGAGTGATATTTGAAGGCAAATTTAGAACTGGAATGTTGGAATTTTAACTGGAATGTTCTTATGTATTTAAGAAGAGAAGGAACATACTGTATCCTTATTAATACTTCATTGACATTATGACAATCAAAAGTGAACCACTGAAAGTGACAGCTACAAGAGGCTTAACGCATGCTTCCTCTTTCTACATGCTTCTTAGTTTTTGTTTTTTTTTTTTAATCCTCCCTTTAAATCGTCAAGTTGGGGACTGGAGAATTTCCATTCCTCCATTTGGAAGGCTAGAAGCAGCTGGTGTTAGCGCTGATAAAACCCAATAAATTAGGCTCTAGTTAAATAGTTTCTTCTCAGTGTAAGTCTTATTCGCAGTAAGAGCTGAGGGGTGTAGCTCAGTGGTAGAGTGCTTGTCTAGCATGCATGAAGAGCGCTGGGTTCGATCCCCAGCACTGCAAAGGGGGGGGGGAATGTTTTGGCATATTTTACAATGTCTCTTTCATCTTTCCCCCTGCTGGAAGGAGGTAGGACTAGGTCCTGGTGATAAAACTCACAAAATTCTTGGGTCCTCCATTAACTAGGTCTCTATGGAGTTTTTGCGTACCAGATTTATCAATGCTGAGCGTTCAGACATTCATCAATTATAGTTTAGATTTTTCTACTTTGACACTGGATTTCAGTGCCCTAGCAAACCGTAAGTCTCTATATTTACCTGCTGGTCTCCCCAGTCTTTTCTCTTTTCTGATCTCTTCCGTTTTGGAGGCGGGGCTTTGAACTGCGACCCTCAACCCTCTGTAGGATCTGAAAGAATCTGGTGATTTTTAGATTGCTCAGCTTCTTATTGTAATGGTGGCTACTCATTGGGGAGACATCCCTGGCAGAGTAACTATCACTTCCTGCTCCTTTACTTGCCTCCCTTTTGCCCAGCATTCTAAAGAAAAGACCCATCTAAGTGGCTAAGATGTTAACTGCTAAATAATCTTTCTTCAGATTTACAGAACCTGACTTCTGGTGACCTGGTAAAGCTCCTGCTTAGCCCTTAGTTCTGTGCAACACAAGTATGTAAATTGCTGACATTTAACTTGAAGAAGAGTAAAGTATGCTTTTAGAAACTAGAGGAACTAGCTCTAGCAGGTCAAGGTTGATTTGGATGTTCTAGCCAGAGAAAAGTAGGAGAAGGAGGAGGGGCAGGGGAGCAGGAGGTGGCGGAGAAAAAAGGAGAAACATTCTTTGCATGGTAAAGACTCTGCTCGGTCTCCTCATGTCTCCTTTTCTCTCCTTATAAAAGTCCCTGCACCCTTGAATTCTCCACGAAGGACCTTGAAGGACGATAGTCCTTTCACATTCTTCCAGGCTGACCCTTGAATAAAGCTGATTCCTTTCTGCTAACTCTTCTTGTCTCCCAGATAAGAGCTTCAGAGCGGTGACCAGTCCAGATCTTACCTGGTAACACTCATTGCTAGATTGCAGTGACGTTCGGCTTCTTCTACCGGCCACACTGGAAAGTGCAGATCCCCCAAAGGTTTCAAACACAATCCATCCCACTTGTCTTAAACATAGAGGGTTTGCTCAAGGTCACATTGCCTATCAGTGATGAAAATGGATCACCAGCCTTGATACACATCCTAGCTTTGGGTTTGGTTCTTCTAAAGTCTTATTGCTTCCCCTGGAATGCCAGAGAATCTTGTTAAAATTGTCTGCTCTGCACATCAAGGTGTTATTACTCCTGTGGAGCCGGGGAAAGGGATACGGGCAGGGACGACGTCAGGGAGATAGTAACTTCAGGGACAAAATACTGACTTTACCTTTTTCACATCTTACTTTGGGACTGGTCAGGGGGTCTGTTTTGTACCTTCCCTTTACATTTTCTGTATCAAGAATAGGAACTCCTTGAAGACTGCAGGAAAGCAAAGGAAGAGGAAGATGGCTCTTAGATGCACTCTTCCTGGTTCTTACTCCTTAATAATATCAATTATGATAGCAACAAAATGTAAATGAGTTTGCGATGAATATTTATTATATTTTGTTTAACTAAACGAAGAATGTTCAATTATACTGTAGTGGAAAGTGCATTCGAGATATAATAACAATGTCTGGGTTATATGCCAATCTCCCCCTAAAGATTGTGCAAAAAAATCTGAATATGCAAAGAATATCTTCTCCCTAAGATCGTTAGTAAATATAAACACGATACACTGGTGATAGTTGCCAAGTCGGGAAAAGTCATCATTGAAATGAAATCTACTATCCCTCTTCTCTCTCTCCCCTCTCCCCATCTTTCTCTCTGTCTCTGTCACTCTCTCCCTCTCCTTGAGGGTCTCATTGCATAGCCACAGCTGGTCTGGAAGTTGTCTTCCTCGTGCCTCAGCCTGCTGAGTGCTGAGATTACAGGCATTCGCCACTACACCTAAATTTTCAGTACTCCTATTTCAGATATTTTGTAAATTAAAGGGAACCATGAAATATATAGGGGATAACAGAGAAGTAGCACCCTTCAGAGAACTGAAATGAAGAGTCATTGAATTTGGGAACTTGTAGATGTCAAGGTACATTTTCAGCAATTCTGATGGCCTTGTTTTAAAAAGAAGGAAATTGAGAGCCTGGGTGGTTAAATGACTTGTCAAAAAGATGCTTGATAGGAAAGAGCCGGGATGCCACTTAGTAAGTTTAGTTTTCAGAACGCTCAGTGATGATTTATTCTGAAAGTAAGAAATGTCCATTCTATCTGCTTCCTCCAAGAATTCCAGAATACAGCTATGGGGCACCAAGTAGCCACTCAGTGAGTGAGGGCGTTACGTTGCTGCTTACCCAGCAAGGCACTACGGGATCTTCAGCCACATGCTATCCATCGTGTGGACCTGTGTCTAACTCCTTACGGAGGCTGGGGATGCATCTACCTCCAGGTCGCCTGGATAAGGGGTGATGCAAAAATATGAGTGGAAGAGGAAAAGCCAAGTCCTTGGGCTGCCTGATGGTATCATATAGCTTATTGTTCCATCAGAAAAATGGTTATTACCTTTATTTTATTAAAATTTATTTCCCAATTAGTATTTCTCAATAGGATTGCCATATGTTCAGTACTGTAATTATACAACTCTGCATTTTAGTTGTCTGTCGGGGAAAAAAAAAAAGGATGAAGAGAGAGCATGTTTAAAAGCTATTTCAACTTTGAAAATTTGAGTTTCATACAAAATTCAAATTCAACCCACCGTATACCTAGGGAACAAAGTCTAGTTATTTTGTACGCAATGTGATACCTTTTGTAACTTACTGCCTCAAACCAACAAGCTAGACATGAGTTAGGTATACTCCATGTTCACTTTTAAATTAATATGTTCATAATTTCTTCAGAAATGTGTCTGACTCCTCTATTTTATGTTGTCATAAAAAACTTTAATTTTCAGGTATTGAGCCATTTGTAGACTTATAGAGAACATATTCCAATAGACATGTTCCACTTTTTCTAACTTCTATGCACCTGTTTAAAAAGTATTATTTCTAAGAAGAATATAAAAATAAATAGTATAAAAAAAAATCAGTATATTGCAAACATTAAGTACAACATACCAGTTTAAAGAAGCAATGCTTTACAAGGCAAAGTGTGACTGTGTACCCCACTTTGCCCTGTTCCCTATTTTGAGGAGGATCTGAGGGGAGGAGAGCCTAGACCTCAGCTCCGGCAGAAGCTTCTGATCACGTTAGCTTTTCTCAGGCGGTGCTAAGTCCAGCAAAGGCCTCTGGGAACTAGAGCAATAGGTTTCAAATCCTTTCCCTGTTACTGACTAGCTGCGGAACCTGGGTCAGTTATTTTACAACTCAATGTGCTCTTCAGAAATTAAAGAATACAATTCTTACCTTGAAGGGTTTTTTGAGATTAAAGGAAATAATCACTGCTTTAATCTGAGCCACACAAACCTCTATGAAAAGCACTTAGCCTGATGTCTGGTTTGGAAACGTGCCCAGGAATTGGAACCCCAAACTGTTCCTGTAGATTCAGCGGAGTGTTCACTTCTTGTTCTTAAAAACCCCTAAAAAGGGTTACAGGGCCAGATAAATTTGAGGGAAAGCTACATGCACAGTCTGTCTCTTCAGTATAAGAGGCACATTAGTATATAAAGGCTCGAAGGAGGCTTAATCTGTGTTTTCCTGTCTTATTTGAGTGAGGATTTCCTTTAATCTCTGGAGAACATAAATTAATGGTTCTGGGAAACCTCGGTTTGGGGAAAACTGGGCCAGAAAATGGGGAAGTATGGGTAATGGCTTTAAAGCTCTTGAGAGCAGGGGGAAACTTAGGGAAAAAAAATAGGGACATCTTGTGTAGCCGTCCATTCCCATTAGGGTTTCTTCCCTTTTTCCAATTAGAGTACGAGTCCCTCGGAGGAAGACTTTCAGACTTTCCATCAAAGTGCCCCTAAAGCAAGGGACAGCGAATACTTATTTTATAATGAAAGCCCCTGAGGATCTCCCATGTTACTCCATACGTGTTTGTTTAGATTTAAAAATAAAATTTTTAATTATTGAAAAGTAAATGATTGGCGACTTTCTACACACACAGGCATAGACGGTTTTCTGATCACATTTATGTTTCTGGAAGAAATGCTAGGTGTTCGTGCTTGCTGGGTGTGTGGGGCAGACTCCCACGTGCCATACTCAGCAGCGGCGGGTGGGAGGAGTGTGTGTACCCGATAGCAGAAGCGAGGCCTTCGGTCAGTCAGTCTACAAATGCTGACTGTCTCCTCTAGTGTGAGTAATAGCTCAGGGACTGAGCAAAGAAGCAGAGAGAATTTGTGTCTTGAAGGAGTTCTTAAAAATCTCATGTCCCGTAAATGTGTTTGGGGATGTACGCAGAGCGTGACAAGGAAGCAAGTGAGACAGCGTGTAAACTCCGGAAACGATACGGAAATCTTAGCACTGGTGAGCACCGAATAGAACCCAGAACAGGACACAGTGACTGAACCGAGCTACCTGTACTAGAGGGTCAGAGAGGCCCTTCAAAGAGAAAGCATCCAGCCTGAAGCCAGATTACGGTGTGAGTGTTTGTGTACCCCGGAAATGCATCTGCAGAAATCCTACCCATGAGGGCTGTGGTATTAGGAAGCAGGGCCCCTTAGGAGGTGAGTAGATCAAGCGAACCCCATAAACAGCATTGATGTCCTCATGAAAGAGGGTGGAGAACTCCCTCATCCCTTCTGCTATGAGAGGACACAGCTAGAAAGTGCCATCTGTGCACCGGGAAACGGGACCTCAGCAGACCCGGATCTGTCCGCACCGTGCTCTTGTACTTCCTGGCCTCCAGGACAGTGAGGAATGTCTCTTGGTTGTCTATCAGCTTCCCAGCTTATGAGATTTCCTTACAGTAGTGCAAACAGACTAGGACAGAGAAGGAGGGTAACACTCGAAGGTTTCTGAGTTGAGGCAGCAGGCCTGCAAAAGCCCAACAGTGGCAGCAGCCTGGCAGCAGGGAAGGGCTGGCATAGAGAGAGTGTATGTGGGAAGTCACTGCAGGAAACGGCAGGAAACGGAGAACGGAGACAGGGAGAGAAGAAAGCCAATAGAGTGTGTGCTCTAAGCGGGTCACTGAGATGGATAATGGGGGTCCATTCCCCCAGAGCCGAGGCGCCTTCAAGAAACCAAGTGTGCCTTACCTGAAGGCTCATCCCACCGGAGGCCCAGGAGGATGGACACAAGTCCTCCTTCTCCCCACCCGCCAGCTGAGTGTTAACTTGGGAGAGTTAACTTGGATGTTAACTCCCAAGCTGGCTTCGGGGTTGTGCCTGTGGTGCTTGAGCAAGCTCCCGAAGAAAGCCCCCAGACTGGCACGAGGAGGCACCCAGGTGCTGACTGGCAGAAACTCTGCATGCTACAGCCCCTCCTCTGAAGGGAGGGTAAGGGCAGGCCGTGTCCCCCCCTGCAGAATACAGCTCAAAGCCAACTCGGCCAGTGCCTGGAGGGGCACAGGGAGGAAGATGAACTCAGAGAGGTAGGCAGAAACCAGGTGATTTTTTTCTTTCCTGTTAGTTTTTGGAGCTAGTGATCGAACCCAGGTCCTCTGCATGCTGAGTCCACGCTCTACTACTGGGCTGCATCCCGGGAGCCGGACTTGGCCTGTTGTACATCCACTTGCAATGAGTAGCCATTAGAGTCTTGAATAAATAATCTGACAGGACTTTGCTTCAGAAGGATAATTATGATTTTTTTTTTTTGAGACAGCCTATAAAGATGCACAATGAGAGGCAGGAAGGCAGATTAAGAAGCTATTGTATTAGTCTTGGTGAGAGAAAATAGTCAAACAGGTTCAGTGGCCTATTATGAGCCCTCATATTCCATCTATATGAAGTATTTGGTACAAGTGATTACTTTTTCCTTTTGAAACACTTTCTTGCCTTGTCTTCCAGAATACAACTTTCTCTTGATTCTCCTACCACCTCTCTTGGACTTTCACCCTGCCTCCTTTCCAGGAATGAGCCCTGGAGCATTATCTTTATTTTTAGAGTTGTACCCTCCCCAGGTAATCTCATGCTGTTTTGTGGCTTAAGTACTCCTGGCACCCAGACATCCTTCAAATGATCTCTCTAGCCCAGTTTGTGCCAGAGGCACATTTCCAGAGGTAGTTATGCTATGACTAGTTTCATCATGATCTGGGTATCTGATGAATCTCTCAAACCTAACTGTCGAAAACCAAGCTCAGGCTTTCCTTCCCCCTTGCAAATAGTGCTAGAAATAAATGTTACAGCAGCAGAATTTCATTGATGAAATAGTTCAGAGGTAGAGTCAGCAAGAGAAAGTGTGAGGATGACAGATGAATCTAAGACGGCAACTAGATTTTGTCCAGAAGAACTGGACAGATGACCATGGGGCTATTTACTGAAATCAAGAGGAGTGGATTTGGCAGAAAAAAACCCAATAGTCTTCATATTATGTTTGAGATACTTGTTAGGCATCCAAATGGGATATGTGAGGTCTTTTCGGTGTTCCACTGAAAGCAGAGATTCCCTCAACCATATCTATATTTTTCAAAAAAATGAAAAATTTTCAAAGATATACACTATATTGATCAGCCTTTTGCCCCTGGGTCCGAATACATGGCATACTCAATTTAAAGGAGTAAAGGTTTGTTTTTGCTCATAGTTTCAGTCCATGGTCAGCTGGTTCCAAGGCAGGAACATGATGGTGGAAGGGTGGTGTGGAGCAAAGCTGCTTGCTTCATGGTGGCCAGGAAACAGAGAACAAGCGCAGTGCACAGGTAAGAGATGCATCCTCCACAGGCTCGCCCCTGTGAGCTTGCTCCTTCTGGCACATCCAGGTATGAACCACTATTCCAGTCACCTCTTCAAGAGTCTCTAAATCTAGCAAGTTGACCACCGAGATTAGCTGGCACACAGCCCACGCCAGAGCTCTCTGGTTTTCTCTGTATATGGAGCTACAGGGTTGAAGAACACTTAGTTGTCTAACAATTCCATATTTTGAAAAGTATAGCGAACGGTAGGGGCCTACAAATCTCCTTGGCAGTGTAGCTGAGCAGGTGAGCAACTGAAAAGGTTATGCCAACGTTGGCAAATAGATTTTGGTTAAAAAAATCTATTTTAACAACAACAAAAAACTCTCTATTCAAGATTTGCATTTTACTCAGAATAAAAGTACTTACTGTGCATGACCTTCCTGTGTCTGGTTTGGGCCACACCCAGCTTTCCACCTCCTCATGTGGCACCCCTGCTCCTGCAGTTCCTCCCACAGGGCCCTCCTTCCTCTGTTTTACACCCTTGGAGCTACCCCCTCAGAGTCTTTCCCTTGCTTCTTCCTAGTTTTATTCTTACAAAATACGTGTGAGGCATTTTACTTCATCCTGGTCTTGCTCCAATGTTTCCTATACCTGAGGGCCTCCTGAGACCATCCTATGTGATATATCAGATTCTCATTCTTTTTCTTCTTATTCGTCTCCTCCTCCATCTTCCCTTTCTTCGATTTTGGCAGTAGGGGAACTGATTCTAAGGACTGCACACTGAACTACATCCCTAGCACTTTTTAAACATTTTTAAAAATTATTTTGAGACAGAGTCTCACTATGTTGCTAAATTTCCCAATCCAGGTTCAAACTTCTGTCTCAGCCTCCCAGAAAGTTAGGTTTACAGGTATGCACCACCACACCCTGACCCTGTCTTTCTTTATCCGTTTACTTGACATGGTTTTCTTTATCACTATTTGAGCTCAGTTTATACATTTATTTGCTTGTTATTTGTGTTTTTCTTATTAGCATGTAGGCACCAAGGACATTACTTGGTCTTTTTGTTAGAGGCTCTAGAATATTACCTGGTGTGTAAGAAGTCCCAGACCAGAGTTTAGCTGCATAAATGAGTGAATGATTCTTTTTAAATTTGTATCAGTAAAAGCTTCTTATGTCGCTATAGAGTACCATGCTACGAGTACTTGGTGGGCAGGAGAGACATGCTGTGATGGGAAATTTCAGAGCCCATAGTGTCAGAGTCTAGATTTAAAATCTTGGCAAGTAAAACCTATATTCATCATCAAGGAAATCTTTAAAAATTTTACACATCCCCACCAGCCATTCAAGAGAAGAGCTTGGTGTGGCTAAGCAGGGAGAAATTAAAATGATAGTAACAATACTGTTTAGACTTTTGAGACTAGATCTCAGACGTAGTAGAATGATCAAGGACCTAATTTGCGGAACTGGAGTGCCGACCACTCTTTCCCAAACATCATCATATGGGAGAGTGAACTGGGAAATTGTGTAACTCCCTGTGATCTTGTAGCCCTTCATACCAATAAAGTCGGGATAGCTGCGGATGGGACCTCGGTATCACCGAGTGACTCCAGAGCTGGAGAGTCAGTATACTAACTTTTGCTGTTCAAAAATGTGGTTCCCAGACTGGCAGCTCTGGCATTGCCAGGAAATCTGCTGCAAGTGCCGAATGTCAGGGGCCATTCCTATTTACAGAACCAGTATCTGCATGTCAACAAGATCCAGGTGATTTGTGTGCACATTAGAATTTGAGGATTGCTAATATAGAATACAAGGCCAGAGGTAGGCCCAAGATAAGGTCATTCATCCTCAGTTCCATTCATCCTCAACCCCTTAGATCCAGAGCCTGGTGGCGGGCCCAGGGAAGCTGCATAAATGGACAACAGAAGGATTTGACTCTGGGGACTCTGGGAAGGATAGTTAACAGAACGGAGAAACAGGCAAAGTTTAAATCCCTTGGGTGGTAACTGGTAGGAGACAGGACTGGGTGAAAAGTTGGTTCCAGACTTAAATGAGTCATAGAGAATTATGGTGTTGGAGCAGGTAAGTAACATGATTGGTTAAATGTGTATTTGGGGCTCATATTGGCAAAGTAGAAATTTTTGATGCACATAAAAAATAATGATAAGAAGATAATGGAAGAATGAGAATAAATCAGATTTTTTCCCCTTCTGTTCTTCAATATTAATGTAGGTCCAAGGCTTTTATTAGGCTGTTACTTTTATCATGGAAATATTTAAAATGCCATATAAAATTAGAAGAACAGGTGGAAGCTAGCAGTAGATTAGAAATTGTTTTGGTTGGTTAGCTTTGTTAAGATTTTGCTAAATTCTCTCTTCAGAAATGTAACTTTTTATTTCCATATCAATAGCATGTCTGGCGTGCCGTTTTTTTGGTTATTTCATATAATTATTCTTGCAGTTGTGAATTTTAAAATTGTAATATGTTTTACATATTTTCATAAAATATTGGTGTATTCAAAAATCCCTTTAGGCTGCTAATCAAGCTCAATATATACCTTTGCATGTATGTCACCTCATTTTAAATGGTTCATTGGGAAGAGTTAAGAATTTAGGAAAATTAAGACCTGAGAGAAATTCGAAAGTCATTTAAGGAATGTGATTTGTAGTGGAAATGACCCTTTTCCTATTACAAAGGTGTTCTGTAATACACTTTCTACTATTTTTTTTTTAAATTACAATTGGTCTTTGACCTTGTGAACTGATGTAGGTGGGGTCAGGCCACAGGGCTTAACACAGTTCCTGACGTGAATTAGGTGCTCAGTGAGTATCCACTGAGTAAATGAATGAGTTATCAGCTAGGAAGGAGTCTGGCTTGTCTCCGCCCACTCCTTCAGATGGGCCTTGCCCTCGGCCCAGGAAGATGCCCTTCTTGGAGAAGACGGGAAGTTTCAATTTCTGAATCCACAGCTTTGCCTGCTTTCTCCGTACTGCTTTATTTTATTCATGTGACTCACTTGTAGATGTCTCCTTGCAAAAAAATCTCTTATGTGTCACTTGCACAGAAATTTCACTCACAGATTTAAACTGGTTCTCTGTTCCATTCACTGTCCTCCCCTAGAGTTGAGACCCTTTGTTGCCTATTTGTACAGATTTGCTTCTAGTAAGTCTGATCTACAACATTTTTGTACATGTATGATTATTGTATGTTATATATATGCCTAAGGAGTGATCAAAATACACAGTAAATGTTTAAAATTTTAATACAATAAAAGACACTTTGCTGTCAGTCTACCTCAGAGCACGCTCCTCCCATTATTCTTCCCACTTTCTGAATCGATGCTCAAAGTCCTTTGTTGTGAGCGTCTTTACCAGGTATGATTAAAAAAAAAAAAAGCGCAGTATATTGCTACATTGCTACCAAGCACCATTGAATGGAAAGGCAGGTTCATAAAAACCTTATGATGTGTCCTCATCCACCTTATTCACCAGAGCTGGTGACTTCTGTATTTTCCCCAAAGTCAAGTAGCATGAAATTTAAATGTTTTCAATAACTCAAGACCTTAAGGCAGTCACATCAATGGAATTAGAGACGCTCACAAAGCGGACTTCCAGAACTGCTTCAGAAAGTGGCAAAAAGACGAGTTTTCAGTGCAAGAGGGAGTATTTTGAGGAACATTAATGTGTCTTTTACTGTAATACAGTTTTTAAAAAAATGTAAACATTCACCGTATTGTTTGATCATGCCTTGGATACACATACAATTTCCCCAGATTTTTGTCCTGTACTACATTAAGAAATGTATTTTTCATTCTGACCCATTTTTAAAGGGTTGATTAAAAAGTAAATATACCTAGATGTGTATATAGTCATTCATTTAATAACAAATATTTATTAGCTGTGCTCTTCTATTTGGTGAGGAAACAATAGTGAATATGGAATTTACTTTCTTAACATAAACTTTAACCATATGTTATGCAAGCCAAAGCATTCTATTTTGTCCTAATCTTTTCTTTCTAAAAGTAACTTATTCTCTTCCCATTTAGAAAAATGTTGTTCATGATCCACCAGATTGATTTAACAGTGCGTTTGAGAGTACTAACCATTAGTATGAAAATATTGCCTCAGACTGTGTCAGATCTGATTTTATAAGTTATAAGGATATTTTTGTTAATACCTTCAGGCATCCAGTATGATGTATTTAATACTAAGGAAAAAATATGTAAGTGCTATCTGCATGGTATTATTATCTTCCTCCTTGAAAGCGTATTTGATTCAACCTTTATTTTTATTACTAATTCTTTTCAAAATACCTTTTTTATCTTCTTCAACTAGAAGTCAATAAATGAAGCTTTTGCCCTATGTCTAAACTGTCAAGGTCTCTAAGAGAAATGTGCTTTAAAGAAGTAGGAGTTAATGGTCACTCTTGCACTATAAATTCTACTGGCAGATTCTCCACTAGCCGGTAGATATACGGATGACTTTCTCCTTGAAAACTCTAATGAGACTGGGGAATAATATACAGTCTGGGATGCAGGTACTACCCTCAAGATGTGAGAGCTTTTAAATAATCTTAAAACCTTATCTAAAATAAATCACATTATTTCTTGTTGGTTCTTAGAGAAGTAAAGAAATTTAAGACAGTTCATAAATATTTGTGAAGTAAAACAGCATTAGTTTTTCAGCCTAAAAAATGTGCTCTCTTATTGGAAAAGGTGATGACATATGTGTGCCATTTGATTGATTTAGGGGTGAATTGTTTTCCCTACACATCCCGCCTGGAAAAAGGCCAACACTGCTGCAACTATACTTGATAGGAAAACAATATTCTCTTATGCCTGCCTGTGCTTACCTGCTGATTCTGCTGTGGAATAGGTGGCATAGGGCTTGCTTATTCGTCTGTTTGCTTTTCAGTGAAATAGACAATAATCCCGACTTCTTCACTGGATTATTTGAGAAAAAAAATGTAAGATATGGAGCGACTGGCTCATTGTTATTCTGTAGACTCTCAGTAAATGCTGATTTATAACAATCAAGATTCATCAAGAGGGGGCATTTAGCTTGCATAATAAGAGGTCAGAAAACAGTAAAAATTACCAACTCTGTTTAATACGCTCATTGGGTTGTATTCATCTAAACAATAGAGTTGAAAAGCACCACACAGAAAGCGGAGATGACATCCTCCTATCCTTCCTCTGAACATCTTCAAGTCTTCCTCCCCTACCTTTTTTCTGGGCACAAAACCTCGCTATAGAGTCTGGCTAGCCTGGAACTCAGTGTGTAGCCCAGGCCGGCCTTGAACTTGCAATCCTCCTGCCTCAACCTCTGGAATGCTGGGACTTCAGCATGCACCACTAAGGCCAGCCAAATGTTACTTTATAGTCACATTGTATGCTCAATATCATTTAATATCAATATAATTTACCCAGTGGGAGTTTCACCTTTTTCATCAGGGTTAGATATCAGTGACTTTGAGTGGTTCCAGAAGTCCTTAAAATATTAAGATATTTTTAAAAATGCATGATGCTGCCGGACCTGAAGGCGAGTCTGAAGGAGGAACTCTGAAGAGTCTGGGATTCAGTGCCACTCAGTAACTGTGGGGACGGCTGTCTTGGCTTGTCGAGAAGCAAGCGTTTCAAACCCTGGCGGTGTCTCTCCTCAGTAGAGGAACAGAGGCACCCGGGCCCGCAGGATGCTGCCGCGGCTGTGGCCGGCTCCAGCTCTCGCACTCGTGAGAGAGGCATCAATAATATTTGCAGGTTTGTGACAATTTAGAGCTTTCTGGACTCTCTCTGAGCTCCAGGGTCTGCATGTTTTTAGCTGAAATATGACAGGACTTACAGTCCTGATCCAGCTCAGGCTCTGTCATACTGTTTTACATTTGCCCTGTTTCTCAGTCTGCTTCCATCCATGATGAGACAGATCCAGGATGATGGGAAAACTCATTTAACTTTTTGAACCTCGGAGTCTTCCCAGGGCAAAGGGAGTCAATAATGGTACATACTGGTAGGGTTGTTGTGAGAGTACATCATAATAAAAGGAAAATGCACAGTGAGTACCTGGCACCTAGTAAGCTCCCAATGAATGGCAGTTATTGCTATTATTATTCATAGCAGCCGAGTGAATCTCAGCCTCACACTCTGTCCCCATCTGAAACCAGCTCAAGAGAAACTGTGTTCTCTGCTTGGATTTCCTGAAGAGGTGGTGCTAAGTGAATACCCTGGGTAGGGAACCTTCGCAGATTACTGGAGGAGAGACAGGCAGAAGAAAGGCAGAACACCAAGCTGGTTGGATAAACTAGATACATACACCGGACTAGTTTTCGTCAGTGGTCGCGTTTTTATACTCCCGTGGGCTATGAGAATATAATTTCAGTTTTCATGACTTCTGAACTCATTATCCATTTCTAAAATAATAATAATAATAATAATAGTAGCTAGCGTTTACTGAAAATTACTGGAGGTCTACGAAAACCCTTTGGAGTGAGATCTATATCTGGTTTGGCATCACTGTAATGAATCAAGTATTGAAGCAAAAAAAAAAAAATTGAGCTGTCCACACCCCTTATTGTTAACTCAGCTCTCCCCACTCACCCATCCACCCCTGCCCTTCCCCATTCTGGTGTTCCTGAGTGTGTGAGGTATACGTGTTCGCTTTCTCTTCCTATCGGTAAAGTAGAAGTCAAATGCTTTCATTCACACATGAACAAATATTTATAAAATGCCTGCGCCAAGGGTCTGGCTGAAGGACTGAACTAGAACATTTCTTCATGGACCATCCAGTCTGGAGGTCTAGAGTGTTCCACAAGCCCAGTCCCCTGGCCAGTTCATTATGTTGAACAGTGAAGAATATTTTCTGCTAAATGTCCCATGTGTCTGCTTTTCACATGTGTTAAGTGATAATAATACTTGTCTTATTTTATAGCCTATAGGAACTTGTAGCAGTTATTAAAGCAATAGTTCTCTAATTGGTAGCAATACTATTAACTTGGACTTGGGTGTTCGCTGGTCTTCGGTGTTTACAAACTGTGGTTGAGGGTGGAGTACTCCAGGTAGGTACCCTTCAGAAACCCAGTTGGAAAGCCACTTTGTGACAGAGTGTTTAAGCCACTGTGTTTTGGGTCTCAGGTTCCTGTAACCTGATACAATTTCTAATCATTCAGGGAGTGTGTCTCTTGGGATTGTTACTGTGGAAAAATACAGTTGAGATGTCTGCAGGCAAGTCACTCTTCAAAGGCAAATGAAAGAATGAAAATTCTTCTCTGACAGCTTTCTAAAATAAAGAACTTTTAACTGTATATATTCTTGAGAGGATATCAAGAAGGGGAAAAGCTGGGTCAGCTGGAACCTCTAGTCCTAGTTTTTTTGAGGAATCTCCACACTGATTTCCACAGTGGCTGCACCAGTCTACATTCCCACCAACAGTGGAGAAGAGTTCCTTTGTCCCCACCGCTCCACCAGATTTGTTATTGGCTGATTTGTTGATAATAGCCTTTCTTTCTGGAGTGAGATGGAATCTCAGTGTTGTTTTTATTTGCATCTCTCAAATGACCAGTGATGTTGAACATTTTTTCATATACGTATTTGCTGTTTCTACTTCTTCACCTGAGACGTGTCTATTCATTTCAGTTGCCCATTTTTGGATTGGGTCTTTGCACTTTGGGTGTCTAATTTTTTTTTTTTTGGAGTTCTTTATTGATATTTGAGATATCAGTCCTTTGTTGAAGGAACAGCTGGCGGAAATTTTTTCCCACTCTGTTGGTGGTTTCTTTTGCTGTGCAAAAGGTTTTTAATACGATTGGATCCCAGTTGTTGATTCTTTGTGATATTTCCTGGGCAACTGGGGATTTGTTCATAAAGTCTTTGCCTACACCTATGTCTTCAATTCCACCTATTCTATCTTCCAGCAGATTTAGTGTTTCTGTTTTAATATTCCTCTTCTTGATATCTTCCCAAAAGAATTAAAAGCATCATACCACAGTGATATATACACACCCATGTTCATAGTGGCACAGTTTGTAATAGGTAAATTTTGGAATCAGCCCAAATGCCCATCAACTGATGAAAGGATAAAGTTTTTTTTTTTCCATACAATGGAGTGCTATTCTGCCATAAAGAACAACAAGCCTGAGGTATTTCTAGGTAAATGGATGCATCTTGAGACCATACCCTTAAGTGAAGTAAATTGACACACATGTTCAAACACCACATTGTTTCTCTGGTATGAGGAACAGAAAGTATAAATAAGACCTAATATGTATTATATTGGGAAAAGGAAGAAATTGTTCAAATGGGAAGGGGAACAAGGGAGGGGGAGGAGTAAAGGAATGAGGGCAGAAGAAAATAATGAATAGAAGAAGAAAATGGAAACAAAGCTTTTGTAAATAAGGAGGGAGGAGGGGGTGAAGGGAGGGGAAGGGAATGGGAACAAAAGAAGCAACAAGATATTTCATGTACAGGAACAAGTTCCCCATGATGATATTATCATTATGTGTATCTAAAATGTACAATTAAATTAAATTTTTAAAAAGGAGAAAAAAAGAACTATATATACTCCACAGTTTAAGACGTGCAAGGAGTGCTGTTAATTTTAAATGTGATTTGCTCCAAAGATGATTACTGCCAGGAGAAAGTTTGGCTGCTGGGCAGACTGCTATCTCCATGCAGACTGTTCCAAGGAGTTGGTGGCTCTGAATTTTCTAGGTGACAGCACCCTGAGGAACGTGACTCTATCATAGAAGGTAAGATTTTAACGCGTTGTTGAAGTACACCGGGAACGTCTCTTCTGAAGGGGTAAGACAGCTTAAGAATTGTTTTTTTTTTGGAGAACAAAATGAGGCTCGACTCTCACAACAGGCTTGGCAGCTATACAGTTTCTTTTCCTAAGTAAAATACCATCGGTAACTGTTGCCGTCCTTAAAGATTGGCAGAAACTCTCAGAGCTACCAAAATGATAGCAAATCTAACGTGGCTATTATTTATTCATTAACCCTGAGAAAGAAAGATATTTGAGGAAGAAAAACACCTATTTTCCTGATCACTCAAGGTGTCTATTTCTCTTTTCCTATGTGTTAAATATTCTGTAGGCAAAATCTAATCTTACAAATAGGGGCAAGTAAATTTAGAGGGAGACAGGGAAAGGGCGAGGGAGAAATGGAGGAGGGAAATAGGCATGTGAGAAAATGTGATGTGTCTCCCACCAGTATTTCTATGCTCTTTATATTGTCATTAGTTTTTCTCCTGATAAGCATTCTGCCTCATTCAGGCAATATATTACACAGAAGAATCTTTTTCATTTAACTCTCTCGTGTCTCGGTTTCTTTATCCTTTAAATGATGATAATGCTTGCTCTGTTTCATGGTGGTGTTAGGATTAATAGTATATTACAGATAAAAAATGTTTTGAACTCCCCCGAAAGACACAATACACAGTATTTCTATTGCCTTCATTATCACCAAAGATACTTGCAGTTTGTTCTTATTGCTTCTTAGCTTCCCAGCATCTAGCCAAAGTATGAGCTCCATGATGGATGGAAAGTAATAGAGCTGTAAAAGAACTTTAAAAAATTGTCTAATTCAGCCTTTTCTTTTATACAGAACTGGATAGTGGGGCTTAGACATATTAAGTGACTTTTGGGGGCCTGCCACTCTTCCCTGCTTAGGGTTCTAACTGTGAGTGGATTTCAGGATTATACTGTCAACGTTTTTCTCTGTTTATTTTTTTTAGTGGCTTATGCATTGACATTTGAACTATGACTTCTATTCTAAAGTTTCTGAAATTGGCATGTCTAATCCCTGACCAGACTTTTTTTTTTTTTTTAAATCTCATACTTCTACTTGTTTTCTGGAGCTGCCAAAATACATACTATAAAATGGGTAGCTTAAAATGACGGAAATGTATTCTTTTCCAATTCTACATTCTAGAAATCTGAAATTAAGGCATCACTAAGACCACTGCTTTCCTCAAGTCTCTGGAAAATGATTCTTCCTTCTCTCTTCTTAAGTTCTGGTTTTTGTAGGCAAGCCTTGGCATCCTTTGACTTATGGGTGTATCAATCCCGTCTCTGCCCAGCTTGACAGCTGCCAACTTTCCTGTGTTGGTCTCTGTGTCTCCAAATCTCCATCTTGAGACTGACACCCCTCAGTGGGTTTAGGGCCCAATCTAATCTAGTACGACTTTGTTTTAACTTGATTGCATCTTTAAAGACCCTATTTCCAAATACAATCACATTCACAGGTAATGCGCTTAATATCTTTTTGAGGGACAGTATTTAACCCACAACAATAACTTACTCTTACATCAAAATTAACCTCATGAGTGTCTTTTCTTTTTTTTTTTAATTTTTTTATTATTTTTACCAAGAACATGTATTGGTACATTGTATACATAATGATCATAATCAACATGGTTATTTTGTACCTGTACATGATACATCTTGGTTTTCCCCCCTCTTCCCCCCCTTCCCCTTCCCTCCCTTCCATTCACCTACCCCTCCCTATTTGCAACAAGTGTAGCTACACTTTACCATTTTTTTCCCTTTCATCTTACCTTTCTTTTAACCTTCTTCTTTATCCCCCTTTTCCTTATCTAGTTCTCTCTTTTGAATACTATCTCTCTTTTTTCTTTTTTAAACAAAATATCTATTCTACCCTTTTGTCCTTATTTACACTTATGGTTTCTCATATCAGAGAAACAATTCGATGTGTACTAATAAGTGTCTGATTTATTTCACTTAATAGTATGTTCTCCAGGAACATCCATTTACATACAAATGACTCTAGCTTACCCTTTTTTATGGCGGTGTAGTACTCCATTGTGTAGAAAAACCACATCTTCTTTAGCCATTCATTAGTTGTTGGGCATTTAGGTTGTTTCCAAGACTTAGCTATTACAAATTGTGCTGCTATGAACATGGTTGTGCATATATCACTGTGACATGATCATTTCAATAGATGTAGAAAAAGCATTTGATAAAGTCCAACACCCATTTATGATAAAAATCCTACAGAAATTAGGAATAGACGGTCTATATCTAAATTTGATGAAAGCCATCTATGACAAACCAACAGCCAACATCACACTAAATGGTCAGAAACTTGAAGCTTTCACACTAAAATCTGGAACAAGACAAGGCTGTCCACTATCACCACTATTATTCAATATAGTTCTAGAAACATTAGCAAGAGCAATCAGGCAAGAGAAAGAAATAAAAGGGATAAAGATAGGAAAGGAAGAAGTTAAAC
>PVJO010004353.1:0-110871 GCA_004026905.1 Hystrix cristata
AAATGGTAAAGTGTAGTTACACTTATTGCAAATAGGGAGGGGTGGATGAATGGAAGGGAGGGGAGGGGAAGGGGGAAGAGGGGGGAAAACCAAGATGTATCATGTACAGGTACAAAATAACCATGTTGATTATGATCATTATGTATGCAATGTACCAATACATGTTCTTGGTAAAAAATAATAAAAAAATTAAAAAAAATAAATAAATAAAAATAAAAAAATAAAAGTACCATACCACAGAGATATATGTGCACTCATATTTATAGCAGCACAGTTTGTGATAGCTATACCTTGGAAACAGCCCAAATGCCCATCAACTGATGAATGAATAAAGATGTGGGTTCTTTATACAATGGAGTACTACTCTGCTGTCAAAAAGGATAAGCTTGAGACATTTCTAGGTAAATGGATGTACCTGGAGACCATACCATACTCTTAAGTGAAATAAATCAGACACACATGTCTAAATACTACATTATTTCCCCGGTGTGAGAAACCACAAGTGTAAGTAAGGACCAAAATGTATAATATATATGGGAAAAGGAAAGAAATTGTACAAATGGGAAGGAATACAAGGAAGGGGGAGTGGGAAAGTAAGGGAGGGACAAGAAAAAAAAGAAGGAAAAAATGGAAACAAAACTTTTGTAAATAAGGAGGGGAAGAAGAGCTGAAGGAAGAGAAGGGAAAGGGAGAAAAAAGAAGATATACTATGTACAGGTACAAATTTCCTATGTGAATATTATCATTATGTATATCTAAAATGTACTACTAAAATAAAATTAAATAAGGCTAAAAAATTATTTCTAATAAGCCAATAAACACAAGTGTTTTCCTGAGTCCTGTAAGCTGCTTTAGCAAATTAACCACACTAGCCAAGCATAGTGATACACATCTGCAATCCCGGTATTCTGGGAGGCTGAGGCAGGAGAATGGCAAGTTTGAGCCCAGACTGGACAACTTAGCATTAGCAAGACACTGTCTCAAAATAGAAAAAGGCTTGGGACATAGTCCAGCACAAAGGCCCTGGGTTCAATCCCCACTACCCGTCTACCCGCAAAAACAGCAAACCTAAAGAGGGGGTTGTGGGAACCCCAGTTTGTAGGCAGAGGCACAGGTAAAATAACAAGGGGCTCGTGACTGACATCTGAAGCGGGATGGGTGCAGCACTGGGAACTGAGCCCCACGCTGTGGGATCTGAGCTGCCTCCAGGTAGATGCTATCAGAACTAACAAGGATTGGGCTGGGGATTTAGCTCAGTGATTAGAGTGCTTGCCTTGCAAGCACAAGGGCTTGAGTTCGATCCCCGGCACCACAAAAAAAAAAAAAAAAAAAAAAAAACTGACAAGGATTAGCAGACACCCGGCTAATCCGGAACTGGTTGCTCGCTGTTACCGGTGGGGAGAAATCCTCACACACTTCGGGGTCACAGATGTCTTTGTGTTGATGGCAACAGTGTGAGACCAGAGGCAAAGGATTTGTTTCTCCTATACGGGCTTAATGGACAGCAAAAACACTGAGACAGGCCCATTTTTCTGGCCTATACCTTGGCCTTGGACATAGGGATATCCTTGAACCAGTGGAATGCATAAGACCAGAGCACTAAGGGCTGACCCTGCCCTCACCTTGGCTACCTTACCCTGAAAGCCCTTACCTCCCTCCCTGGGCCTCAGGGGATTGGACTGAATGACCTTTGAGGTCCTTTCTTGCTCTGGTCTTGGGTGAGTAAACTTAGAAAGAAGCTTTTACATGTGAAATGCCAGCTGCCCTAGCAGGACCGCACGTGTCCCTGTGGCCTTTTTGGCTATCAATACCTTTTAAATATATATTAAAAGAGATAAATGTGACTATGCCCTGCCTAAGACTGAAGCTATTGTGCTTGTAATAAGAGGAGCTGAGCAGGCAGCAGGTAGTGAGGGATTCCGGGGAGATTTACACTTTGCTTTCCAAGTCTCTCTTTGGACCAAGGAGTGCAGACAGGGAGAAAAGGGATGTTCCCCAAGCTGCCAGCTCAATGCTTTTGTTTGTATTTCAAACAATCTGAGCCCCTTCCTTCTCCAGAGGCTATGACTACTTCAAGAGGCCCAACCGTTAGAGTGAACCTAGGTGGCCAGCACTATGGAGGTCCCAGAGACTGGCCTAGCCAGAGTTCCTGGGCCAAAAGCAGGAGCCCCAAATTCCTGCCACGTCCCCCCTAAAGAGATCTCTAACCACAGATGGTGGCCTAGGCAGAGTTTCGGCTTCTGCTGGGTAGAAGTTGAGACTGTACATTATAGACTGTTTTGTTTGGCTTGGACAGTGAGTTAAAACCAGGCTGTATAGTGGTTCTCAAAATGTGGTCCCCACACCAGCACTATCAGGATCTACTCCAGCTGGAACTTGTTACAAAGGCAAATTCTTGGGCCCCTACCCAGAAGCAGAAATCCTTGGGGTGTTTTAACAAGTTCTCAGATGACTGTAATGCCTGATAAAGTCTAAGAACCACTAAGACAGTATTAACTAGGGAGGGATTATTCTTGAGCCCATTACAAGTTGTTTAGCAACTACTGTACTGTCCTCAGCTAGGTCTGCTGGGTGTATTGTGTTACCAGCGGCTGGGCCACAGAAGGATCTTATGTGATCCCTAGCAAAGAAGGGAGTTTCACCCTGAACAAAATTTGCTGCTGGGGTTTCCTGATCCCAATGTCTCTGTACCACTGCTCATAAAGACTCCTCATTATTTCCAGAATAAAGTCCGAACTCATGACCCATAACCCAAGGCTCTTCCAGCCTTGACCCAGACAATGTTTTCGCTCTTATCTCCATCCTAGCATCAGCAATTCTCAACCAGGGATGATTCTGCCAGGACTGTCAGCAAAACAGGTTTAGCTGCTGCAACTTAGGGGATAGAAAGGGTGCTCCTGGCATCTAGTGAGTAGAGACCAGAGATGCTGCTAAACAAGTCCAATGCACAGGATAACTCCCCACAACAAAGAGTTAGATATTGAGAACCCCACCCTGCACTACGCCCTGATGCCAAACTCCCATCATCATTCCAAATACCTTGCCCTTGGCTTGCACCCTCGACCTCCTGAAAGGGCCAGATCTTGACTGAATCCTCCTGCAAACCCCCCTCCTGCTGTAATGTTTTCCCAGGCCATCTAGATCACAGTCTGGCTGGCCACTGAAACCTGCTCCATAACTAGGTTGGTAGAGATTTTGTGCTGTCCTGTGACCCTTAGTCCCAGAGAATCCCTAGAGAGGCCACTGCCCCCTCCTGTCTGTGCTCGGCCACAGTAGATCCGTACTGGCTAATGGGTTGCCAGGCAGTGAGAAACTTAGTTGGCTGGCAGGGTACTCACCTCACCCGAACACTCCAACCCCAAAAATGCCTTACTCCATGAAGCTTCCTCCAACAGAAGCGTACTCTCAGGCACTGAGAAACCTGAGGCCCAGGCCTATTTCACCTCCCTCTGTCTTCCAGGTATTCCCAAGTGTGGACCGAGGCTGCCACACACCAGCAAGTACAGGCACTCAGGGCCTCGCTGTCTTGCACACCTCTAGCTGGCAACCAGCCGTCCTCCTGAGTGTTCATGCCCACATACCCACCCCATCTGTGTGCCGAAGCTCACAGTCTGAGGTGATAAATGGAATTCATGAATACAGTTTGGCAAATCCCTGCAGTCAAGTGACTGACAGCGGTTTTCATACTGAGCCCTGCAGGGCTGGAACAATTATGCCGTATCAGGATGGAATTAGAAAGATCTCTTAATAATGCAACAGGCTGCTCCAGCAGCAACATCCCTGTCCAACAAGGCCCTATTCCTCCCAACCAATTGGAAAGGCAGCTCACCAGCCTCCTAGTGCCCGTATCACCCTGTAGACCGTCCAGTAGGAGAACTGAGCAGCAGCTGGCCCAGGCTGCGCATGCCTGCCCACTGGCCTCACCAGGCTGGCCTTACACATGGACTTACATATGGCTTTACACATGGACTCTAGGGTCCTGGAAATCAACCCCCAAGATTCCTGATCTGCTTTCTCTGCAACTTACAGGCCCAAGAACCCTAACACACCCCTTCCTACCTAGAACCCCACTCCAAAGAGCTTATGATAATAATAACTACATTTATCTGATACCGTGCCAGGAGTTTCACATACACCATCTCATTAGGGATCATTAGCCCTATTTTGGATGTCAGAGTTTTAAGTAACTTCTCCCAGGTGACAGAAGCAATGAGTGGCAGAGCTAGATCCAAACCTTGAGCCATGTGATCCAAAGCCCATCCTCCTCTCTCCACATGATGTTGTTAAGAAACCTTTTTTTTCCATGTCATAATGGCTCTATGGTTCCCTCCAGCCACTCACTCATACTGGCCTGTACTGCCTTCTCCGGGGGCCTCTCACCCCTGATTGTCAGTGTCATTAGACTTCTTTTCACTCTGATTCCTGTTATGTCATCTAAGCCTGGCATTATAAAGCAGCCTCATCATAAACATCAGCTTGATTACAAGCAGAGATTGTTGCTTCTAATAAATAAGCATGTGTAATGCATATATAGAGAGAAAGAGACACCTCTATATTTTCAGTTTTGTAAAGACAAATCACCTCGATTGTTTAATCAATAAAAATGCCTCTCTAGCTCCTACTGTTATTACAAAGCAATTTCAGACGGAGTGAGAAAGAAGCATCACATCTGTATTCCTGTCAGGGCAGACAGGGTCTGATTAGGCCAATGGATAAAAGATCAGAACACCAGCAGCCCATAAAGGCTTGAGTCTGGGCCCCTCACTGCCAGGCCTGGAGCCCCAGCCACTCCAGGGGCAGAGGAGGGAGAAGCAGGCATCTCAGTCTCAATGCTCATCAGGCACAGGAGGCCAAAGCACAGAGAGATTCCTCCAACCTGTGGGATTTGATGCAATCAGGGGACTCGTGGGGACAGACAGACTCCAGGTCAGAGGAAGGGTGTTTTCGTGGAGCCAGAGGGAAGGAGACTAGATAGGCAGGTACTTATGCTGAATATGTCATGGTGACCTCTTCTATCTACAAGACCTGCTGAGTTCAGGGGCTCAGCATGTGGTCACGAGCTGGCAATGAAGCCCACCTCCCCACGGATCTCCCTGTTTCCTCTAATTCACACTAAGGCCCTGGTGGGCAGCCTGGAACACAGAGCAGAGGAGGGAGCAACGGTCACTCCATTACAGAAAGCTTGTCATTAATCCCCCAAGATCTACATAAGGACGTCCAACTCCCCTCTCTAAATAAAGGCACTGCCTGGATGGGCCCTGCCTTACTTTCTAGCCTCACCTCCCGCCTTCCAACCTCTGTACCTTTTTCCTGGCTATTCCAAACTCTCTGCAGTTTCCCAGCATCCTGTGCTTCAGGCACCTAAGCCTTTGCACATTCTGGTCATTTCTTGAAATACTACTCTCCAGATTCTCTCTTGGCAAACTCCTGTTCATCCTTTAAGACCTGCTCATTTGACTTGTTCTATGGCTCTTCACTGCTCCTGCGTACTCCTGCCTCAGATCTCCTGCCGTACCTCACAAACAACTCTATCACTGCATGTAACACATAGCACTCTTATGCAACAGCTTACATGCCTGTCTCTGAAGGTACAGGGCTTGCAAAATGTGTATATGCAGCCCTGACCTCTATTCTGAACTCCAGATTCTTATGTCCACCTGAGTCCTTATAGGTGCTTTTACTCCACATAGTTCATCTCTGAAACACAACTCTGGGTTCTAGACCACCAAATTTATGTCTTCCCAAAGCTCCTCACTGCACAAAATGGCACCCTGCCACAATCAGCCACTCAAACTGAAACTGACAGTCACTCTTAATTCTTCCTTCGCCATCATGGCCCACGCCCCAAAACAAGTCCTATCCATCCCATCTCAAAGCTTATCTAATGCAAAAGCAACTCAATGAAGGGAGCATGGACTTTCAAAAAATAGTGCTGGAGTAACTGAATACTCATTTGCAAAGAAAAATGAACCTTAGTCCATACCTGTCACCATGTATAAAAATAACTCAAAAAGAGTCATAGTATAAAATCTAAAATCATGAAACCTCTAGAGGAGAACACTTGTGACCTTGGATTATGCAATGAGTACTCAGCCATAAAAGAAAAAACTGAAAATTAGACTTTATAGAACAATTCTTTTCTTCAAAAGGCACTGTTAAGAGAGTGAAAAGAAGCTGAAAGAATTGAAAACAGAGTCTCAAAAAGATATCTGTACATCCATGTCCATAGTAACACTATTCATAATAGTCAAAAGGTGGAAGCAACCCTAGAGTCCATTAACAGATGCACTGGGCAAACAGAATGTGGTCTACTCATACAATGAATATTATTTAGCCTTAAAAGGGAAAAAATTTTAACATGTACTACAACATGGGTAAGGCTTGAGGATATTATGCTAAGTAAAATTACAGAAGACAAATACTGTATGATTCCATGTACATGAGATACATAGAAAAGTCAAATTCATAAGAACAGAAAGTAGAATGGTGTTATGCAGGGGCTGAGGAGAATAGCAAACAGGAATTGTCATTTAATGGGGACAAAGGTTTAGCTGTTTGCAAGATGAAAAGTTCTGGAGATTGTACAACAATGTGAATGTACTTAATACTACTGAACTATATGTTTAAAAATGGTTAACATGGTAAATTTTATGTTACGTATATTTTACTGCAATTTAAAAAAAGAACTTACAAAGTCCAGACATCAAGATAAGATTCTCAAAGAACCTGTCTTCTGGAAACATTGTCTGAATGTAGATAAAGGGATAGTCTGTGATAAAAGAATTATACATATTTAATATTCACTTTATTTTCATGAATATACAGAGAAGAGAAGAGTGGAGAAGGAGAGAGAAGACAAGCCAGGAAAAATATTTGCAAATCATGTATCAGATAAAAGGCTTATATGCAGAATATAAAGAACTCTCAAAACTCAGTAATAAGAGAGCAACAACCAGTACAGAAATGCTCAAAAGACTTAACCAGATACTTCAAAGAAGATTATAGGGATTGCAAATAAGCACAAGAAAAGATACATCCTTAGCCATTAGGGAAATGCAAATGAAAACCACCATGAAATACCACCATATACCTATTAAAATGGAAAAGAGTTTTTCCAGCTTCTTTCTAAAGCACCATATTGTATGCTAGTGAGGATGCAGAGCAACCACAACTCTCACAGGGACTGGCAAGAAGGCAAAAGGGGAGGCTGCCCAGAACACAGGTTTGGCAGTTCCCTATAAAGTGAAATGCAGCCCTACCACGTGGACAGTGATCCCGACTCTAGGTTCTCATAAAACAAAACTTATGTTCCCATAAAAACCTGTATTCAAATGTGTACAGAAACCTCATTTTAAAATGATCTGTGTTTTGTTTTGTTTTCTGCAGGCCTGGAGACAGTGCCCAAGGCTTCAGGTATGCTCAGCAAGCACTCTACCACTGAGCTACATCTCCAGGCCAGCAGCCTTTGTTTAAAGTTGCCAGAAAAAAAAAAAAAAAAAACAATGTCCCTCCACTGGAAAATGAATAAGCTGGTATTTCCACACAATGAAATATGCTCTAGCAGTAGGAGGTGTGAACCACTGACATGCAGCAACCTGCATGAATCTCAGATACATTATGCTGAATGAAAGAAGCCAGGCTCAGAGAGCTGCATATTGTACAATCCCATTTCTGTGGCTCTCTGGAGAAGGCGTGTCTGGAAGATGGAGGATGGATCTGCGGCTGCTGCATCAAGGCCATCTGATGACAGGGACCCCAGGGGATCTTCAGGGGAGTGGAGATGTTCCACACCTTGATTGTGGTGGTGCTACAGAGCTCTTGCATCCGTCAAGTCAGAGGATTTTACTCTAAACAAGGTGACTCTCGTGGTGCGTGAAGCACACCTTCGTGACAAGCCGCCAACTCACAGACCCAGAGCTTCCCACTCAGATCTGGTGCCTGCAGGGCCACCTTGTCCTAGCTGCTGTTGGCTGTCACCCAGCCTATGGCGACTTGGCACTTTTTAACATCCCATCTCCACAGTTTATTCTTTAAAAGCTGTCAAAATTACATTTTTCAAATATAAATCACACTATGTCACTCCCTTGCCTGATTCCTCCAATGTCTTCTCACCTTATTTTAGGATAACTTCCAAATTCCTTTCCTGGTGCACGAAGCCAGGCCTGCCTCTCAGAGCTCACCTCATACCACGCGCCCCAGGCCACCGCGGCCCGGCCACTCTGACGTCTGCCCCTCTCTCCAACACAAGGCTCACCTCCCACCTGGGGGACTTTGCTCCCACCTCCTCCCTTTTGCCTAGAAGTGCCTGGCACCTCCTCACCTATCAGGTCTGACGACAGAACCCTTGCAGCCCCATGGTTCAGTTCACAAAGCGCTGCACCCCGGGCCTCCTCCATCCTGGTGCTTTCTTCTGTCCCAGCACCAATCGCATCCTTACCTAGCCCTGGTCTTCTCTGCTCCATGCCAGCGCCATCATGCAGGTTGGTCATGGCTGAATCCTCAGTGCTAGGCCAAGACCTGGCATACAGTAGGTGTTCAATAATGCTTGAACTAGACTGCTATCTTCAGATAGAAGTCTGCCTCCGAATCCTTTTGAGCAGATCCTGAGAGAAGAGACTCTTGTACCCTCTTGAGCACAGCACTGCCACCAGATCTTCCATGAATCCACACTGTGGGGCAGCTTACCCTGCAACTTCCAACAGCGGGTTGCCTAGTAGTTAGTGGCAGAGCCAGAGCTCGTGGCCCATGCATGTACCGGTGGAGCCAGGGGCATGGGCAACGGCTTCCCATGCCCATGCCCATATGGAGAAGGGCTCAGGGAACAAGGATGATAGACACAGCAGGGAGGCTCAAGAAACGGGGATCTGCTGGCTGCCAAGTGAGGGGGAGCTGCTGAGTGGTGTTCAGGATTTGGAACCCAATCCCACCAAGTAAGTGTTACCGAGTGCCCAACAGGTGCCTGACGCTGCACTAAGCATTCGTGTGTTGCCTTTTACAGAAGGAAGGGAAAGGAGACTACTGACTTATTGGACCCAGTACTTCTACAAGTTCTAGTAGTGCTATCTCATTTAACACCCATGACAACCCTGTGATGTTAGGGATAGTATTGTCCTCATTCTTTTTTTTTTTTTTTGAGACAGGGTCTCCCTATGCTGTTCAGGGTGGCCCTGAGCTCACTATATAGCCCAGGCTGGCCTTGAATTCACGGTAATCCCCCTACCTCAGCCTCCCAAGTGCTGGGATAACAGGTATGCACCACCATGCCCAGTTCTTCGCTTTTATATGACCTCAGAGGTCACCCACGTTGTGAGTGGAAGAGCCTTTTGGAGTTCACACTAGCCTTAGTATGCCTAGGGACGGCCCTAAAGCCCACCTTCTCTTCAGAGTGAAGGGGCAGCCCAGAGAACCCACAGGATCCTGCTCCTGTTGCAACACCTTGCCTCCCCCTTACCCCTGGACTCTACCAATTCTGTCCCTCCATGTTCTCATTTCCTGCCACCAGCAGGTGCAGACATAGCTGAGATCTACTCTGACCAATCAGCCTAGCGCCCAGGGTTGGGGACAATCAGAGGGCTTCTACTTCCTTGTCCTTGGGACATCTTCCCCACTTCTCCCTGTCCTCATCGCCCTGCATCTGCCTCACCTTTCCGTCTGTTGGTCTCCACTCATCTCTACTTCTCTGCCTCAAGGATGCACACACATACATACATGCAGACATAAACACACATATGCACATGTGCATGCGCACGTACACACAGGTGCATACGTGTGCACATATACACATATGCGCATTCACATACACACGCATGCAAGCACATGCCACCACCCCTGTTCCAATTCACTTCCTTCAACTGTTCAACTCACTCTGCTGAAGGAGCTAGACCCTGTCTCATGAAGGCTCTGGAAACCACTCTGCAGGGGACTAAGAGCAAGGAAGAAGTCTGGGCTGCAGCTGTGCTCCTGGGCGCTGAGCTGAGGTCCGCACACTGCACAGGGGCTCCAGCATCGCCGCTCCTCATTAGGTTGCAGCCACCTGCAGTACCCCCAAGAGGGGGAGAGACACGCTGATCCGATCCGTTCAGGTGCTGGGGCCAGCCCAGCCACGGCCTGGCAGTGCGGCTGGGGAGGGCTGGAGACAGGAGGGCAGAGACTAGCATAATTTCATGTCTGGTCTTTCCTAGTCGACAGACAAAACAACTCTGTGATCTCCTAGCTCTCAAAACTATCTGCACTTTACGAATCCCCCTGACTGGCAGAAACAGAAAATGTCCTATTAAATCTCAATCATCTGCCTTCCAAGAAGTTCCCCAGCCTGTGTTCCCTGGAGGAGAGCTAGTCCTGGGTGACCACGGGGAGATGCTAGTGGGGGAAGAGGAACAATCCAAGAGATGGTGTTTGGGAGGCTCCATCCACTCTTCATTGGACAAATACCCTCGGAACCAGAAGAAGCTTCTACTAAGCCAAAAGATGCTGTTCATCACATTCTGGGCTTCCCAGGGGACACCTCCCCCCCACCCCCAGGCACCCTTCACACTCCCCTCAGCCACAGCCTCCTCAGCCCTCAGCAGCACACTTGGCCCTCTCCACCCCATGCATTACCATGTGTCTCTGGACCACACCAGCCATAGGACATGACTGCCCCCATGTCCCAACCCACAGGATGTAGCTCTGGACAGCCCTGTGCCCTGCCCCACTTCTCCATGCACATGCACATGCTTCTGAGGCCAGGGGAGAAAACCTTCTCTGAAAGAAAGATGCCATGTGACCTTTAGGATTATTCAAATATTAACCACCTGGATAAACAGTTTTTCCTATATTCTCATTATCACCTCTCCAGCTGAAGTTAACGTGCAGTATTTCTCTTTTATATCCAGAGTAGATGTTTCTAGTGACTCCTGGGGAGAGATGAAAGATGAAAGGGAAGGCAGGGGCAAGCCAAGGAGAAGAGTGCTGAATCCTTGCAGCCTCCAGCACAACTTGACCAGGACCTGAGGCAAGGCTGGGGCCAAAGGCCAGAGAGCCCCAGAACCAAATCCCAGCCAGCCCTGTCCCTGGCTTAGTACAGCCCACAGATTATACGGGGACACAGACTCAAAAGAACCCACCCAGCTCCCAGAGATCTATGCATGACTCTGGCCTTGTCACCTCTTAGGTACCCCTCAGAGGCAGTATTACTTGCCCCTGGCCAGAGCGACTGTCCATGACCATCACAGCCATAAGCAGGGCTCCTCTTCCCTGACCTTGAACTAATTCTTGCACATTCCTTTTTTTTTTTTTTTTTTGGTGTTGGGGATCAAACCCAGGGCCTTGGGCTTATGAGGCAAGCACTCTAACCACTGAGCCAAATCCCCAGCCTCTTGCACATTCTTGACTGGACCTGTCCTCTCTGTCTTTACTCTCGCATCTGCACTTGCCTCGGTCATAAGAAAACAAAGTACAGGCATGTAGAGCCTACTCTGCTTCTTCCATCACCCCTCACCAGTCAAAGATCTCAGGGTCAAGAGCAGCTGCCGCTCCACACACCACCCTTCCTGGGAAGGGAGCAGAAAGGGAACCCCCAGTCCTCCAGAAGTCCAGCCTTGACCAGCAGAGAAGACAAGTTTATCACCAACTTCCATTATTGCAATCAATTTTAAAGTTATTACTGTGGATTCTTAAGATGTCAACAATGAGGAATCCTATTGTCCCAGTAATTAATTCAGCAATCTCCCTGAAATAATAGGAGCTGTACTTGTAATTCCAAACTCACCCCTCGACCACTGGAATCAACTAATTAAACAACAATCAGCCTGCACCGGGTTTTCATGGGGAAGATGGACTATTCCTTTTTATAGCTGCAATTAGGCGACACATTCAACAATCAGAATGAAATACAAATTTACCCAGGAGCCCAGTAAATCATGGCCATTCATACTTTGTTTTCCTATAGTCACCTCCCAGGAAATAAAAGGGACTGGATGGCCCAGCTGCAGTAGGATGCTGTCCGAAAAGTCTGGTAGTCACTCCTCAGGGTCCCTCCCCACACCAGGAGGCTTTCTGCTGCTTAGTTCCCACATGCAAAGCAAAGGCTGGAAGCCACCTGCAGCAGGTTCAGTCCTACTGAAGCCCAGAGTCGCTCACAGTTTGTGCTGGAGAATGAAGAACAAGGCAAGTGCATGAGCCATGTCTATGTTTGTGCCTGGATAAGTGTGTGAGGCACACACATCTTCATACACATACTTCACTCAGCTACAGCAATACCTGGCCATATGCACAGGGGAAAGAAACCCCTTCACATTCCCTGCAAAAAAACCCAAAAACCAAAAAAAATGGTGCAGAGGTGGGGAGAAAGGCTTGGACAGGGGTGGGAACCTCCCAAACGAGAGGGAAGAACTGTAAAATGATACAGACAAGGTTCTTGAAGAACCACTGAGCAAGTGTGAAAATTAAATCAGGTAAAAGGCAGTGGCTGGGCAGGGAGAGGGAGGAGAAGTGTGAGATGATAAATGGAAAGATATTCACGCAGAGGTGCCACCAGCCCACCACAGGCTGAACGGAAAACTCATGCTTTTCAGAATTTGCCGAAATGCTCATGTCTTCCAATGGAGACGGCAAAGGCTCCCAGTGCTGATGTACAGAACTGAACCACTGTTACTTGTCTCCCTGAGGGGCAGCGGGTGCAGCAAGGGGCTCTGAAGCTTAGAGGGCTGTGGAGCATGGTGCCCACTGGCCTCTCCCCAAAACAGGAGCTATTTTTCTAAAAGCACGACAGAGTTTCAGAAGAAATTCAACTACAAGGCATTTGTTTGCAGAAGATGTTGTCTACTGTCCCATACCGTCAATGTTAGAAGTTCCCTGAGGTCAGGGACCCCTTACCTGTCACTCGGTATAGACCCAGACACATAGGTACTCAATAAACACTTGTTAAACAGAGATGCCTGGTTCTGGGGTAACCCTCTGCGCGGCAGGCCCTACGGGACACTCAGGGCAAAGAGTATCCTCTCCTCTCCTTGTAGGCTGATTGATGGAGTACTTGCACAGAGATGAAGTGATGTAGTAGTAAGAACATGCTCATTTACTCATTCAAAAACATCAGTTGGGCACCAACTCCATACCACGTATGTGCCAGATACTGAGGGTTTAACAGTGAACCGGATGGGAACAGCCCCTAAAGCTTGCAATCCCAGGAAGAGAGACAAGTCCACAACAGCCAGGGAGAGCAAGAAATGCAGTGACAAGCAGGTGGAGGGAGCAGTGGCCTTCCTAAACTGGGCCCTGAAGAATGAACAGAAGTAAGCCAGGGCTTCCACCTTCTTATCGGTAAAATGCCAACCTTGTGAGGTTGCTGTGAGAATCAAACGAGTGAATGTACAATAGTCCCTGGTGTGTGGTGAGTTCCAGGTGTTCACTATTTTGGCAACTGCTATTACTATCATCACTCTACTGTCCTCTCTTTGAGGGAAGACCTAAAATCAGGGAGGTTTATCCAGCCCAGAGACTTCACCTTGGCTGGCTGCTCTGGATACCACTCCCTGCCCAGCATTTACAGAGCCTACCATGCAAGGCCAGGACATGTCTGGAACAGGGAAGAGGCATATGACTTGCTCTTTAGAAGTTTATGATAAGCTCTCAGAGAAGACACAGAAGAAAGCACTTTTATACCAGATAGTCTATTCCAGTGGTGGCCAGCCTATGGCACACGTGCTCAGTGGCCTGTTTATATCACTGAAAGCTCTACAGGTTCAACATCACTGGTCTATTCTGGGGCACAGGTGCTGGTCCCAGGTAACAGCATTTGTTGGGGATGCTCTCAGGGCCCCGGGGCCCTTTCAGGGCAGCAGCCCCAGCCTGGGAGTCAATGAGATAAGTTAGCAAGGATCTAGGAGGCCCGTGGTTTAGCTGTCAGGCCAGGCCACCTCCAGATACTAGAGACTGGGGAGGATCCCCAAGCCACACACCCTAGACCCCTGTGGCCTCTTGGCTCCTGAGGCAGCCCAGCTATACATTGTCTTCTGCAGCAAGGACCAGCACCTGCCACTCCAAATTCCAGCCTCAGCCCACTCTTCTGTCCCTTCCTGCTTCCCCCATTTAACTTGCCAGCCCTCTTGTACACCTACTCAGTGACCATTCTGGGTTCCAAGTGCCCAACTGCATCCTCATGTTCACCTCCCCCTCTCTTCCAGGGAGACAAGATTTAAGCTGGACCTCGAAAGACTCACAAGCTAGCACCGGAGAAGGCTCAGTGGAGGCCCAGGGTCCTCAGCAGGGCGGTACTGGGTGGCGGTGGGCAGGAGGCCTGGACTAATGGAGTGACTCCAGTTATTTGCTCAGCTTCTCCACAGCATCAAACTGCCAAGGTCTTTCATAATACCCCACTCTGGGAAACCGTAAAAAGCCTGACTGAGCATCCTTCACATCACATTCAAGGGGAAATTCTCACACACATGACTAAAGATTTATATCCTGATGACAATGGCAGGATTAGCATTATTGATCAAGCCATCACCATCATCAACAACAGACATTTGTGGTGCTCTCACATGGCACAGGAAACTTGTTCCTCAATCCCAGCACTACACCACACCTAGGACATGATACCGAGCCAGCAAAACCAACACGGTTCATGGCCCTGGAGTAATTAAAGCCACACGATATCACTTTGCTTTAAATATACTTTAAATACCTCATACTGAAAGACACCGTAACTTTCTAATTCTAGAGCCTGGAACATTATTAGATCAACAGATTACTGAGTGAATGAATGAAGGAATGAATGGTGCATAGTTGCTCCTCAATGGCTTCAGGCCTGCTTATCTAATGTATGGATTACTGAGGCTTCTTGCTCTTCCATCTTCTTGCAGAACATTTACCAGCCTTATTGGGGTCATTTCGTTACTAATTTGTACCTCAATAAGATGAAGAGAAAGGGAGAAAAGAGCAAATGAAAAGGAGAAAGATGCAAATCAGTCAGTGCTATTCTCTCTTAGCAGCTCTGGGAGAGGGTTTAGTGGGTAAGAAAGATTGCAACTAATGGCTAAAGCAGGGCTTGGGAATTATTGTGGATTTTATTTATGCATGACTTCTGGCATGCACTGCCTCTTCCTTCCACTCTGCCTGGAAAACTTCCCAAGAAAGACAATGCTTTAAAGCAATGACTGAAAGAGGGGAGGGAAAGACCAGTCAGGAGGAGGCAGCCTCCTTAAGGCCATTCAGGCAAGTCCTCCACAGACACCCTTCGAAAGAGACAGGGCCTTCTTTCTGCTTCCCACCTGAACACATCTGCTCACACCCATCGAGCTCCCAGGGACCTCAGGGGGCTCCCACTGACCATCTCCCCAGAGAATGATTCTCTGACCGGCTTAATCCAGGTTCACCTTTTCCTAAGTAGACTCTACTAGACATATAATAGAGGGAATGTGTAAGGGGCAAAAAGTGTGTGTCTCCCAAATACGCATGTTCAAATCCCAACCCCCAAGGTGATGGCCTTAGGAGATGGAGCCTTGGGGAAGTGGTAAGGTCACAAAAGTGGAAATTTTGTGAATGGGATTAGTGTTCTTACAAACAAGATGGCAGAGCTTGCTCCTGTTCCCTCTGCTCTCTAGCATATGAAGGAAGACATCTGCAAACCATCAACTGGTTTGCAGACACCAGATCTGCTGGCACCTTGATTTAGACTACCCAGCCTCCAAAATGGGGAGAGACGAATGTCTGCTGTTTAAGCCACCCTGTCTGCGAGAATTTGATACGGCAGGTCCAACAGACTGAGACAGGATGTCTCTAGTGACTTGCTACCATTTCAAAGGTAAATGAGCAGGGCCATGTGACAGGCAAAGGGAAGAGACACCAATGACCTTGGTCCTTTGAAATCATATTTCCCACCATTGAGTGAGTCAGTCGCCCAGAAAAGTGTAAACCGTTCAGGTCACCTCACAGACCTGGAGTTTCCTCCGGTAGACTACGCCCCAGATGTGGCCAAGCCAAAGGTACAGGTGTCAGTGAGATAGACAGCAACAAGGAGAAGGACCAGAGAGGAAGAGGTGAGAACAGATGGGCGAGGGCTGAGGGAAGGCAGCCTTCCTGTCCCAGAAGGAACAGCAGGCAGCGCCACAGCTCAGGCGAGGAACACCAGACCTGGGCCAGCAGACCTCGGGCACCGGGTTCCAGTCACAGTTCTGCCGCTTACTGCTATGACACATATGAAGTCCTACCATTAATCAGCCTTCCTAAAATTCAGAATCCTCCCAGCAAGATGAGGGAATAACCTAAGCCCAGAGAATCGCATGGGCTACAGAAAACAGGAGACTTACTCTAAGGGAGAAGAGACCATCGTGCGCCAGGTGCAAAAGGCAGCCAGCCCAGTGTACAGCAACACGCTTGGGGCTGTTGTCACCATGTCCTTGGCCACCATGCCTTTTCTTTTTTTCTAAAACATGGTCTTACTAAGTTGCCTAGGTTGGTCTCATGCCCATGATCCTCCTGCCTCAGCCTCCCAAGTAGCTAGGATGATAGATGTCTGCCACCACATCCAACTTTGTATAGCTTTTTAATCTTCGGAAACTCCTGAAGAACATGCTCCATCAAAACAATGAGGTAAACCAAGAAAAATAAAGATGCAAGATCCCCAAAACAAGGAATGTAAATCACAGAAAGGAAGGCAAAGGGAATTCCAGGGCTGAAGACACCCAGCAGAGCAGTCTCATGGCTGACCTAGAGAGAAAGTGAAGAAAAGAACACAGGTGTCCAGAACTTCTTGGAACTGTCTGATCATCCAAAGAGATTGAACTAGAGGAAGATGAGCTCTAGAGGCTATAAATAAGTACAAAGAAAACCAATGTGAAAACAAAGCAGTTGTCAACTTCAGAACAAAACGAGAAGTAAAAAAGGAAAAACTGTAATGCACTAATCAGTTGTGAATAATACTCAAATAGCCATAATGTGAATTATGAGTATCGATTTAACTGAAGTTTAAAGGTAAGAATGAGGAGACAGCTATTATAAGAAACTAAATCCTCATTACCATAAATAAAAAGTCAATCAATAATGCATATAATCGATTCATTAAAATACAGCAATATACAAATAGTATGGAGATATGTAGCTGTCAGAAGAAATAGCTAAGAAGTTGAAAGCCAGTGTTGCTAAAGGAAGCTGGGGTCCAGAGGACAGGTAGGACAGACAAATACTATATATTGTTACAAGCCTTTTAATATATTTCACTTATAAACTATAAGCAATGACCACAATTCATTTTTTAAAACCCTCACATCTTGACCCTCCTCTCAGTTAACAGTGGAGGACGCCCTCCGGGTGAGGCAAGGAAGCAGCTCTTCTCCTGACCCTTGCCCACTGCGTCTTCCTGGGGGTCTCTCGCTCGTTACTGCTGCCACCCATCATAGAGTGGTCCCAGGAACAGCCAACACCTCTTTTGTATAAAGCCTTGCTACATTAACAGGACTTTGGACTTAATCCTGAAACGTGCAACTAACAAGATCAGACTGATTAAAGACGATTTCTGTAACGGTCCGGAAACACCAATGGGAAAGGGACAGGATAGAGACTTGTGTCTAGCTCATCCAGCCTTGATGAGTACAGTGGGCCCTCCCTGCTTTAGGGTCTCGGTTCACCCTGCCTAGCTCCTGCCCACTATGTATGGGACACTGCTGTTCCTTCCCCCAGCCACTTCCAAGTCTGAGTTCACAGGAGCAGAATTTCTCCCCAACCACCTTGGGGTCCTCCTTGACAGTCCTGTTTTTTGGTTAACAGCCCTCCTCTTCTCCCTGTGGCTGTACTATATGCCCCTACCTTTACATCACTACCTTTCAGGGAAGCCACCCTTCCCTCCCCAGATCAGAAGTCAACAAAAATCCTTGACATACACAAGGTGATACCCTTATTTAAAAAAATGGGGACCGGGGATGTGGCTCAGTGGTAGAATGCTTGCCTAGCATACACAAGGCCTTGGGTTCCATTCCCAGCACTGCAAAAGAAAGCAAAGAGGATGAGAGAAGGAAGCCTTTAAATCTTGGACAAAGTAATAAACACCTTAAAGTCTTAGTCTTCTCATCTATAAAATGGGATAGTATTATCTGTTTTAATCCCACAGTGGTTACCAAGGTCAAGTCAGATAATAGGTAAAAAGCTCAGTAAACTGGCAAGTTTCTCAAATGTGAATTATTATTAGTAGTAGTAGTAGTAATGATAATTTTTTATGAACTGACCACAAAGAACCCCTTGAGTGGCAGAAGACTAATGCACTGAAATTAAAAGCCTGAGCCCCTATTAACCATGGGGTGCAGCCTGGCTGGTCTATTCTCTGACTGGTAAGCAAGCCCACTGCCCCGCCTGGAGCTGCAGACACCCGGGGCACAGACCCTGATGCCTCAGACAAATGGCTTTAAACACCTGTGCCACTTCCCCTGCATCAAATCAAATCACTTGCTAATGCTCTCAGCTCCTTTCATTCCAATGGCAACAGCCGTTGTTCTTATTGGATTGGAGATGAATCACTTTAAAAATATTTTGGGGCACATTACAGAGGCAATAACGTAAAAGTACCTGGAAAATGGTTCTGTTTTGTTTTCTACTTTGCAAACTCAAACTGGAGCCTGGGGTTGTATTACATATTTTTGTCTTTTTTTAACAGAAATGCTTTGCTCATTTCCTCTCCATGCTGGGAAAGGGGACGGGTGAATCACTCCTGGGTGGGGAGGGAAATCCCTCAGAGGGTCTAGCTTGGTCTTTGGCAGGAAGGACTGAGCAGAGGAGAGTTGAGATTGGTATGTCAGCCTTCAGGGCTGTGAAGGGTGACTGGAAAGAGGGTGGTATATAGCTCAGTCTCCACTGAGGACAGAAATGAAGACTATGGCAGCCCTAAGAACACAGGCACAATACCAGCAGGAGTAACTAACTGCCTTACTGCTAGGTAGTATTTGACTGGAGCTGTGCTAATGCTAATACAGAAATTCCCTTGCCAACCTCGCTCTATTCTGCTGAGAGCTTTCTGAGTCTTAACTCTAGTAGTTAACACATCAAAAAACATCAAAGAACCAGGACAAAGTCATGTTATACAAGTGTCCCTGGAAATTCTCTTAGCTAACATCAAGTCACTAATTGTTCAACCAGTTATGCATCTACTTAACTATTCTATCCTTTATTCAGAAAACAACCTAAAATCAAAAAGAAGATTGCAACCAGGTATGGTGGTGTGTACTTATAGTCCCAGCTACTCCGGAAGGAGGCTGAGGCAGGAGGATGATTTGCATGCATGAGTTTGAGACCAACCGGGACAACACAATAAAACACCTATCTAAAAAGGAGAGGAGAGGGTTGCAAGTTATTGGAACTATTTGTGATGTATATGCTAAGCACCTACCTTATTTCAACTCTGGAGAGTTCAAATCACATGTTAGCAAGACTTAGTCCATAAACTAGCTTGCAGTTGTCTTAAATTGCCCCTGTTTTAATACCAGCATGGACTTATTTGACATCTCAGGCCTTACTAGGAAGGAATTTGAGGTCTCGTCTCCTTTCTCAATCACTTCCTGTCTGGACCCCTTAGACTCTCTGGGACCCAGTTACTTCCTCTGAAAAGCAAAGTGAAGAATATCTTACCTACATCTTGAAATCCCCTACAGCTTAAGAACTACAATTGCTCACTAAATGATCTCTATAAATGAAGAATTTTTGCCTTTTCATTTGCCAAATAAAATCTGAGGCCTAGGGTAATAGGCAAAGAATAGGCTTTGGAATCTGAACGACCAAAGTACAAATCCAGGCTGCCATTGACTAGACCTTGATAGAGGACTTAACTCACATGAGCCTAGCTGAGATCTTTATCACAGAAATAAGGACACTTAGGTGCAACATGGCTAATGCATAGTAAACATAGTTACTCCCCTTCCGGTTTAAGGAACAAAGTCATACCCCAAGTGCAGACTAGTCTAAACTTTCTCCTCCATTTCCTGTCCTGCTTTTTATTCCCTTTAGGCAAAGATAGCTTTGCCCATTCCCTGACAACTAATGTGCTATTAGTTAAATTTCCTCATGTGGCCAGATAGTACTTCTGAATTCTAAGTGGGAAGAGTGAGATGCAGAAAGGAGCCAGGGTGGCAGGAGTAATTAATGAGACAAAGCCTTAACCGGAGACCCACACTTCTGCTGGGTCTCATTAACTGGTGAGCACGGTCCTGTGTTAGAGACACTCGCATACCTGTCCCTCCCCACTTGGCTGTTCTCTGTTGTATCTCTTACTATATTGGATCTGTTAAACGCTTTATATTCCGTTTGCCAATGCAGGGATGATTCAGAACAAGATTGGGTTATTACAAATTCAGGAGGCACTACACACACGGCTGTCATGTTTCAGTTACCCTTTCTCTCGGTTTAATAAAATTTGCCACACTAATACAAAGCCATCTTTTATCGTTTTTCCCAGCAGTTGTAACAACTTGTCCGGCTCCCTCCTGCTAATTAAAGGAGGAGGGGATGCAGCAGCTCATTGGAATGTGGGTTTCCAGGGAGGCTGTCAATATCTTTGCAGCCACTTAGCTCTGGTTCCTATGGTCCTTTAACCACCCGCTCCTCCAGGATAGGAGCCCTAATGAGGTCGGCAGCTGGTGGCAACACGGCAGGCGTGCCCCTGCGTGGCGGTGGCCGGGGCACCTCGGCGCGCGGCTGGAGGGCGGACGCTGCGCTCCCCCGGGGCAGGATGACGTGGGCTCCGCAGCCCGGCCTCCCACGCTGCCCGCCAGCACTGCCTCGGCCCGGGCGTGTGCGACAGACTCACCGGCAAAGGGTCCCCAACCATGATGCGAGAGGCCGGGAGGTGGGCGGTCGGACAGGGCCCCCACCCCCGGGCGGAGCAGACAACCGGAAAAGGGAGGTGGTGGGCGAAAAGGAAACGGGGAGGGGGAAGAAAGAGGAGCCGTAAACAAAGAGCTGCCCTTGTGCGAAGTCCTGAGCTGGGTCCAATCCGCCCGCTTCCGGAAGGCCCACGCGCTGCTCGTCAGACCACTCGGGGGCCTGGCGGGGCCAGAGCTTGGGGAGGGCGCTGTGAGTCCGCGCCGGGTCCGTCTGTCCAGCTACGTAATTACCTGCTCCAGCAGCTGCTGCTGCCCTTTAGGAGTTCAGCGGCGCGGCGAGGGGCGAGTTAGCATTCCCGGCGGCGGCAGACAGCCTGGGCGCGCGGCGATGCGCGGGACCCCGTCCACGGCCAGCCCTGACTGCCGGGACTGCGGGAAGCCCTAGGGCGAGGCAGGGAGCACCCCCGTCCTTGGAGGAGGGCGTCCTCCCTGGGAGGCACCTGTCTCCTCTTCTGGACCTAAGACCCTTCCCAGCTGTGCGCTCCAACCGCCTTCGGAGGGGAACGTCCTGCCATGGGGTGGACAGTGGCAAGGTCAAGGCTGGGGCTGGGGGGCCGGGGCAGGAGAGTGCAGAGCGGCCCCTGATTAGCATGCAGCGGCTGTCGCCCTCTCCAGGCCCCGGCGCGGCCGACGGGATTCCTGGGCCCTCTCCCCGGGCGCGCACACTAATAAGTTTACAAATGGAAGCCGGTGGCGCCGCTTGCAATAAAAGGCAGAAGCTCCGCTCCGGAGCTTCAATGAGAGCATTTTCCCCCTTAACAAGGGGCTGGATTCAGCTGCCTGGTGCCGTCTGAGCGGGGCGAGTTGCCAGAGTAACGAAGGCCTAGCGCACACGTGGGGAGAGGGAGCGAGTTGCAGGCTCCAAGGCTCGCCACGCCAGCACACCCCACCCTGCAGCCAGCCCTTCCTCAGGCCACAAGCCCTTCCTTTCGGGCATCGCCTCCCCCACCCAACTTTCCTACTCCTCAGGCTCTCACACCCCCAACCTCCAGGCTTTAAAAAGCTTGCTGGCTCCTCGTATTAAATGCGTGAGACACCCTAAGTACCTGCTCCAGGTGCTCCAAGATGGATAGATAGGGCGCCAGGCACTTGTTCTCCACGGGGTAGGCAGTTTGAATGCTGGCTGTACTCAGAACTCAGAGCAGCCTGGGAGGCATAACAAACAGCAGAAAGCCAGGTGGGATTAATACCTCTCCGGAAGGCTTTTCTGAGCAATTCTGGAAAGAGTGGAGGGGGATTCAAAGCCAGAAGTGCCACACGATTTCCTTGGATGGAGAAGGATCGAAGGCAAGGTTCCAAAATTACTTGGATCTTGGTTAGGCAAGAGAGGACACTGCCTGAACGGTGAACAAACCCCACCTGTCCCACCCACAGATGCAGGGCCACAGCTGTTGCCTTTTTGCAGCCCTTGACCTAGCTTGGCCAAAGAATGAACTCAGCTTTTAGTCTCAGTTTTCGAAAGTTCAGATTTTACTACGTGCTTTCTTCCCAGGGACCACAAAATACAGGGATTACTTTATCTCCTTTTACAAGTCCGTCCTTGGCACCAAGTTTATCCAGACCCCAAAAGCTGTTCTTAGGGGCCCAGAGAGCATGCTTGTGTACATGTACAACACACACACACACACACACACACACACACACACACACACACACTACCAGGATCCCAGAGCTCCTTTCCTGAAGCTAGGCTGAGGGCTTCTGGGCAGCTGCCTTCCAAACCTCAATATGCTATTAAGCTAGGACAGTGATGGCAAAACTTTCAGAGCTTTCCGATGATAACAAACAGTGGGCTGCAGTATGTGTGCCGTGGGTTTGCCACCACTGACCTAGGAGAAGCTACACCCATCAGCAATGCTGCCTGGCCAAGCAGTCCCTAGACTACACAGAAAAAGAGCCCAGTAATAGGCATTGCCCGTATATTTAGTACAGAAAGACTATTTCCTTTGCAACTGACAAAGAAGGGAGCCCCTTCCCAGGCATTGCCTGGTGGAAAGATGAGGTGAAAAATACATATTAACAGTCAACCTCTTGGGAGCCAGCTGGGAGCCTGCCTGCATGACCAGTGTCTCAATAATCACATGTACCCCACAACCAGTGCTTATACACATCAACTTAATCCATGTGAGGCCAAAATAGCATCCTCAGTGCCTGGATCACACATATTCTGGCCCCCCAGACCTGGGTCCTCCCTTCTCCATACCTGAAACCCACCCCCCATATCCAATCAAGTCACATACATTTCTTACTAACATCTGTGGCAGCCTCAAGGTTTTTCTACTTCCTGTCAGCCAGCTGTCTTATCACCACCAGAGGATGTCAGCCTGTTCCCTCTGTGTAAATCTGATGCATGAGACCCTCTGTGACCTGATCGCTACCACCTGCCTGGCTTCTCTCTCCCCCTGCACCCTGGCTTCAGCCTCCTTGCCTTGACCAAACACAAGTCCTCACTCCCATCTGATGTTTGTGGCATCTCTTCCTTGGCCCACACAGCCCTAGCTTCCTCACTTCCCCTGGTTGTTTCCTGCACATCCTTCCAGACGCAGCTCAGGCACTGCACTCTCCAGGAGTCTCTCCCTGGCTCCTTGCCATCCATCTTGGGCTGAGTCAGACCCTGTCTTGGTCTATTTTGTGTTATTTAACAGAATACATAATGCTGGGTAATACGTATAGAAAAAAGGTTTATTTGGGCTCACGGTTTTGGAGGTGGAAGTCCAAGATCAGGTAGCCCCATCTATTTAGTCTTCTATTTCACAACACGGTGAATAGCATCACATAGTGAGAGCATGTGAAAGAACACTGAGCATCGTGTTCAGAAGACATCACATGGCAAGAGAGAGGAACCAAGAGACCGGAGAGGGGCCAGGCTCACTCTTTCATAACAACCTGCTCTCAAGAGAACTAATCTACTCCTGTGAGACCCAACTCACCTGTGAGACCAGTAGTAACCCCTTCCTGGGAGCAGTCATGACTCAGTCACCTCCCACTATGCCCCTCACCTTTCCATACATGACACTGCACCAACCAGTGCACTCCCAAATACACTCTGCACCTTCTCTAGACAGTGGACTCCTTTAGGGTCAGGGCCCAGCCGGGTCCCTAAGGACGGGTCAGCCAGGCCTTAGTAGCAAGTGATTTAAAGTCTTGGCTTTGGAGTCTGTCAGATTTTGGTTTGATTTCCCAGCTCTTCCATCTTGGAGTACCATTTAATTTCTCTGACTCAGTTTCCTTATTAAAACAGATAATAATAATACAATCTTAAGGCTGTTAGGGTTAAAAGAAGTAATGTGTTGAAAGGATTTATCACAGTGCCTGGCACATGGTGAGTGGATTCTTCATTATTTGTATTACCTCAGTATCCAACTCATCTGGCACATTCTAATTACTGACTCATAACTTGAGTAAATGAGTGATGACAGGGAGAATATGGCACAGTTCTGAGGCCCTTCAGTGCCCTGGCAGCTCCCCCTGGACATGTTTTGGATTATGTGTAGCCCACTGGAAACGAGTCACAAAGAACAGGTGACCAGGCATACACCCATCATCAGATGGATACCGAGCAGTAAGTAGTTAAGTCATATTCCGACCTATGAGTGGGTGAGAAAGAAGGAAAGAAAAGGAAGATGGAGGGTACCTGGGTGACTCTGTGTCACTCTGGGGCTTGAGGGAAGAAAGGAAGGAGACGTGGGGATGGCCATGTTTTTCTGGAAGACAGAATTGTTTCCTCATGGCTAGGGGTATACTGCCCTCGCTGTGTAACCTGGGAGTCTTGCAGGGGATGCCCACAGGGCCCTCTTGGGGGGTCCCAGAATAATCTCCCCTGTGTGCACATCCCCAAGACTGGAAGGACCATTAGACACCTGCTGCTTCCTCTGCGGTGGGGAAGGGAAGGCCTTGCTGGTGAAGTGGGCAGGGCCGTCAAGGCATGAGGGAGAGAAGGAAAGGAAGGCAAGGAAGGCCGGGAGCCCAGCAGGGGAGTAAGGATGCAGATCTAGAACACAAAGGGAGAACCTCCTTAATTCCCCAAAATGAACGTAATTACTATGTATCACAAGCATACACCAAGCAATAAATTTTAAGCACTGGCTGGAAGGCTGGGGTTATAGCTCAGTAGCGGAGAACTTAACACGTGCAAGGCTCTGGGTTCCATCCCCAGTAGTGGGGGAAAAAGCTGTTCCTGCCCCGCCTACAGTCTTACTCAGCTTTTCCTTCCCCACCTGGAGACCACCCAGGGGCTAGACTGGCTCCCTCCCTCCATAGCTGTTTTGTAATTTTAATTTCTCACCTTCCTAAACAGCCAAGATTTATGGCACACTTGACAGAAATATTTAATTTTCCAAATGTCTATTATTCAAAGGCTATGGAAATCTCCAGCCCTAACACTTCCACATTAATATCCATCTAGGGCTGAAGCCAAATAAAGATCTTCCCAGCAGTGTGGAAGGGGGAGAAGGAGGGGCATGAAATTCTTGGCAGCGGAAAGACCACAGAAAATCTCCCAAAGAGTTCATACCATTCCCATCCCACTTCACCAAATCAGCCATTTGCACTTTTAAAAACTGTTATTAATATCATTGAACACTGAACACTTATTATGTGCCAGACAGTAACCAAATGTAGTAACCAAACTGTAGTAACCAAATGTAATAGCCATGATTTCATTTAATCCTCACAACCCTAGGAGGTGGCCCATAATTATCCCATTTTATAGATGAGGAAACTAAGGCACATGAGGCACAGAACTATGTAGGTATTATGGTTTGTGTCTAGCTGTCCCCCCAAAGCCGCATATGGTCATAGATGGGGCTTTTTCAGGGGTGGGTGGCTGAATCCAGAGTGTGTGATGCTGCGATTAAGGGCATGTGATTACTAAATCAATCCACTGATTGGTTTGGCACTGCCTAAATCCTAGCAGCCTGGATGAAATATAAGGGATAGAAAGAGATTGCCTACCCCTATTGCTCCCCTTGCTTTCATCTCTTGCTTACCTTGCTGCCTTCTGCCTTGGACCCAGCTGATTGTAGACTGAAACCTCTACAAACTGTGAGCCAAATAAACCTTTCTTCCCCTAACTTGGGGTGTCAGGTATTTTGTCCCAACAATGAGAAAAGTAACTAAGACAGTAGGATCACCCAACTAGTAAATGGAGGGGCTTAAATGAGAACCCCAATTTGATTGATACTGCCTCTTTGGAACACATGGTAGAAGTGCTCTTTCTTTCTAGTGGTACAATTACGCTGTATTCAATTTAATTCCTCACCTCACTGTTAAGCCAATTCACTGACATATTCCACGTGTGCACACGTGTAGGGTCCCTGCCGCACACAGAGTGCTGCTGTGGACAGCATAACAAACTGAAAGCCAGGTCCCTTGTCTACCCTGCTCTTAAAATCTGTGAGGAAACTGGGCATATATGCAAAACAATGCAGCAGCGACACAAGGCAGAACAGTCACGCCACCTCCCCAGGGGATTCAGCTCTCCTGAGATAAAGCAGGAACAAAAAGACCTCAGAGAACAAGACAGCCTCTCTCGGCCTCCCTCTCTGCTATCTCCTCTTAGACTGCTGTAAGCTGACTGAGTTTATACATGTGCAGGGCAGAAGAGAGAACAGCAAGCTTTCTGGCAAAGGGAAGAGGCAACTAACAAAGAAAAGAAGAGGAAAACAGGAAAAGCAGATGAAAAACTCCAGAAGTTCAACAATTTTGGACAACAAGATGTCCAGGAAAACAGAGGATCCGACTAACTTAACCCTCTGGAGAATCTGTCCTTTGGAGGGCAGGGCAGAAGCTGATGCTTATAGGAACGACACTGAGTGATGGAAAAACATGATAAAATCATGTTCTGTGCCTGCTATTTAAGAAAGCATGCATAGAAGTCATACTTCTCTCACGTCCATTTGGATGGCAATGTTTCCTTAGAGTGGCCAAAATATTTGTTTTCAGTTTTAGCACTTAAAAGAGTTATCTGCATTCTGCTGAGTTGCCAGATAAAAGCAGAAATTACAGAATGTAATTCGTGTCTCGGTCAGTCAGGCCTGGGCATCGCTGGTAAGCAGGGATGGTTTGTCTCTGGCCTCGCCTGCACAGTGCCTAGCACGGGTGAGCAGGCAATGAGAGGTACCCACCGCCTGGGTGCTGGTGCCCATGTGCCTCATTTATCTAGGGAGCCTGGGTCCTCTCCAAAGCTAACTGGAGCTGAGGACCTCGCCTCCCAAGAGACCAAGCTTAGGAAAGAATCGCCACCACCTAGCCCAAGGGGCCTTTTCTCCGCCACGGTCACACTCCTAGACTTTTCCAGGAGGGCTTTTCATCTCAGCTGCCAGCAAGTGGCCCCCAGCTGACTACACAAAGGATTCTCCAGCTCCGTCTGCCAGGTCCTCTGCTGTCTGGGAAAGTGACAGGAAGAGTAAACAGTGGGGAAATAAGCGCTATCAACATCACCGTGGTGAGGCCTTATCGGGGACCTCAGAAGTCTCTGTAAAACCAAACGTTCACAGGTAGTGAGCCAGTACCGAACCCGAGTAAGATACAAGAGAGGCTCATCTGGGAAGGCCATACTGTGTCTGGAGGGTGAAAACTTCTGCCCGGTCTCTTTCCGTGTGAACCTAAACTGTCCCCCGAGCCCTTTCTATCAACTTCCTTGGATATAATCTCACCTGTCAATTTCCTAGCATTTACACTGTGTGTAAATGCCTCTATATCAGCATGACTCTGAGTTGAACACATGCAGTTTTTAGCTTTACTTCCTGGGGGGTGGGGAGCTAGCGTTTATAGAGCACTTGCTATAACACAGATCCTTCACGTAGGTTTATCAAATTAACCTCCTAACAGCCGTCTAAGCTTGGCATTATTTCCATCTCACACATTAAAAAAAAGAAAACTGAGGTTCAGAGAGGTTAAGAATGTGCTCAAAGTTGCACAGCCCACAAGCAGGCATGGAAACAGAGATTCTGTTTCAGGTCCCTTGACTCTGGCCCCAAATACCACTGCCAATGCTTTCCTGATGTCATTACAGCAAACGAGCAATACAGCAAATGAGCACAGAGAGACGGACCTCTCAGGTGGCAAATGCGGAGACAAGGAAGACCCCCATCTGCCTTCAGCCCAGAATATTCCTCGTTCATGGCCTCCGCCTGGCTGGCGTTTCAGGGGCTGACTTACATGATGAATGGGCTCAGGGCAAACGTGAGTTGTAATACGTCTTGATTTAGTGAAGCGCTTGATAGGTCGTCTGATGAAATTATACTTGCAAAATTAATTCAGATTGTCTTGGCTGGATACTCCCATCATCCAGACTGCACAGAGGCTGGAAACCGTAAACAAGCGCTCAGGAGAAGAGGCTGACGGGCAGGATTTGAACACCGGGGCCAGGTGCAACCCACGAGGTGACTCTGACAGCAGGAGGTACTGTTTTCTTGCACCCAACATGGCAGAACCAGCCTGCAGCAAGAAGACAGCAGCAGGTGGAAGGGGCGCCAGGCAAATGTGAGGGTCCCTGGGCAGGGAAGAGACAGCAGGGAGTGGGGGACCACACAGGGCTGTTCCAGTCCCCGAATTCTATGCAGCCATAAAACATGGCCCAGGAATGTGCCAAGAGAGCCACAGAAGACAAGCGGCCGAATCTCTGAATGCTGTCATCAAGCAGGCTGCAAGAACAAGCCCCTGCCCAGAGTCAGGGCAATGGAAACCTGTTCTGCAGTAGAAGTCTGAGGTCAGTGCCTTTTGTGGACAGGAGGAGCTAGCCGGTCAGCACAGGGGGAAAGGCCAGCTCACACCAGACGGGAGGTGAGCCGCTGCCCACCGCTGCGGGCTGGCCTCAGATAAGGCAGCAAGGCGGGAAGGAGGAAGGATCAGAGGCCCAGCACACAGAGTGGAGCTGGACTGACATGGGGGTGGGATCGTGACTGCCATTCACAATTAATGAAGGAGTGGAAAGGAGATGAATTACTGTAATTATGAACCTATGGAGCACAGTTGAAAACAAAAATGCTCCTCTTGTGTACCCTCCAGGGAAGAGGAGGGCATAAATTTTGCCTCGTACAGCAAAGGTAAAAGGTAAATGCCATTCCCAAGTCAGGTGTACCTTCTGGCTGCTGAGGAACCTGGGAGCTTGGGACTGGGTGGGCCCAAGGGAAAGCAGGCCCATCCAACAGCAAGCAGGTGTGCCCAGTAATATGCCCTGGCAGGAGGTAAGTGGAATGGATGGGAGGGGGGCAGGTGCTGCCTCTTTGACACAGCTTGTACTATATGTGCACAAGGGTTTGACCTGCCTTGCACCATGAAATGTTTACGCTGACTGCGGTGTGAAGAGGACAGTAGCACAGACTAGGAGGGAAACTGGCGCAGGTAGAAGGTGGTTAGATGTAGGGTATCCTTTGAGGGTTGAACAATTGAGATTACTGAGGAAGTGCACATGGGGTGCGAGATGAAGAAAGCCTGCATGAATGTGTTCATGAGTACCCCTCCTGGCTGCATTACCCCTGGTGCAGAGACCTGGTGGCAATGAGGATTCCCCCTCCAGGCTTACTCCCACCCCCCTTCCCTTCAGTTCAAACCTTGACTGAGACCTGCTCCTTCCAACTATATGATAATTGACTTTAATCCAAGTTAAGCCATAATGTGTGTGCTTGCATGGAAACCTAACAGTACCTAAAAAACATACTCCTATGAGAGAAACTGGTTTCAAGTAGCCAAGATTAAACTTATAAATAAACAGGTAGAAATATGACCTGTACATAGTGGGAAATGGCTGAATAAACGCTGCTGTTGCCTAAATTGTCAAACACGAGGCAAAGCAGCTTTTATTGGCCTCAAGACAAACAGCCCAGCATGGCCAAGATTCCCAGTGGGCAGGGGCATCCATAACAATGACAGTGGAAACAGCCCCAAGGCCTCCGTGATGACAGCACAAGAGGAGGCACACTCTGCCTCTCAGAATATTCCTGAGACTTGGAAAGGGCTGTGGGCAAAGGGAAGGCCTTCTCTACCCCTCTTTCCATCTCATCTCCTCGGAGCTGGATCCTTTTTCAACTCCACCTGCCAAATAAGAAACTGCCCAGAGTGGGTAGGTTGGGAAAGGCAGGTGGATGGCGAGAAGCGAGGATGCCCGCTGTGTGCAGCTGGCAGCAGCCTGAGCCCCAGAGTGGGTTTTACCGAGAGAAGATGAAGAAATGTTGTATGTCGGCTTGGTGAATTCAGTATATCAGCAGACCTGGGTAGGAAGCTTTCTTAGCAACCTGGATGCAAATCAGACTTGGAGAAACAAACAGCAGCCCTCTGCCTGCTGTGTCAGCGCTAGAGAGGCTTTTCCACTTCTCATCTGGCCTTCGCTGCCTCACGGTGGCTTCTGGTTCACCACCCAATAATGAGAGCTCCCACACCTAATGCATAAACAGGAAGCCACTTGCTGGGCTTTGTGTTTGGAATGTCAGCCAGCAATAAGCCCAGGCCTCTGGAGTGTACTTTCTGCATTTGCAGGAGTTAAGCACATGGGATTGAGGTAGGTAGTACAGCCATATGTGCATGGTGGCCCACACATGCATGGTCTGCAGGATGCCGGGCTGGCAGCTGTAGTCTGGGGCTGCAGGGAGCTTTCTCAGGTCTCACATTCTTCAGAAGCAACCAGTTTCATCCTGATGACTTCTGTGGACCACCTCTTGGGATGGCGCACGGCAGCATGGTACATCTCTGCCTCCCTGCCTCTCCTCTGCTGTCCTCACCACATCCTCATGAGAAAGGAGGGAGGGCATGCACCAGGGATTACCAACCGAGCCTGACTCCCAGGGGACTAGAAAGGAAGATGAGACCAAACCTCCCCGCCTAGATCAGTTTTGGGAGTACGGTGAGAAACTTGGAGAAGAACAAAACTGAAGCAGAGGCAGGAGCCCATTCAGGGGCTACAAGGTTGGGAAACCTTGTTGTCTAACACCGAGACCCGACCACAGCTCAGAGTCTCAAACCGATAGCAGAATTAGCATAGCATGCCAAAGGATGCTGTGAAGACTAAGAATAATTATTGCTACTGCCAACTATACAGGGCTGTTACAGAACATGAACTCTCTCTGCCAATGACATCCTGGGCTCAAAACGCATCTGAAAATATTTTTGCAGGATCCATTTGGGCTGGGCCCCAGTTTTTCTATATGTATTTATATTCATCTGCCTTTCATTCACACAGCCTTGTGGGTGTCTCCAGCACAGTGCACTCCAGACACTTGTGTGTACCCGGCGCTGGGGGATAGGGGGTCGGTATTTGTAAATATAAGCATCAGCAGAGAACTCCAGCCCCTGACTCACACATACCCAAGCCCCATTCCTAGTTAGCACCACCTGACAGAACCATTCTCCTCCATTCACACAGAGCAGATTCCACCTCCTCCCTCAGGTCCAAAAATGGCCGGGGTCTTGTTGCTTCTACCAACCCTCTACTGGCATCTGTCCCTGTAAGTACAATCATCTAGTCCAGGGCATTTCTTCTCCCATGTGGGAGGCTGTGACAGCCTCCTGAGTGGTCTCCTGTGTCCCCTGTCACCTCTTGACAGGCCATTCTCCCTATGGCAGCCACTGCGATCTTTTACAAATGTAAATCAGATCTTGTCACTCCTTTGCTCAGAATCTTTTAATGGTTTTCATTGCACTTAGAACTAAACCCATTACAAGTGACAGAAAACCCAACTCAAACTGGTTTAAGTGATAAAAACTAATTTATTGATAGCAAAGTGGCTGAAGTTGTTGTCGACCTCACATCTTCCACACCTCTATATCCAGTGGAGCCTTTTTCTAAAAGCAGAGAGTCCTCAGCCCCTGAGGGGCTCTGTCTGCATAGCAGGATCTCTTGTTTCCCCTCACGGCAGCAGCTGCCACCTCTCTGGCCCCTCCTGTGTCCTACAGCTGCCAGCTGTCCACAAGCCAGCTCTGCTCAGCTCCCTTGGCCTTGGGCTGCAGGGAGCTGAGCAGCTGGGCTCTGGTGGGGCACCCGCTGGGACCCCTCATCCTGTCTCCCTGTCATGCCATCTTATTCAAGCAGGTGCTGCTGCAGTGCCCACGTGGGTGTCACTCCTTTGCTACAGTGTATACCGTCCACAGTGACCAACATGCTTCTCCCACCAATAAACAATCAGGAAACAGAGCCTCCTTCTGAGCCTGCTGGCCCCATGGCTGCTGGGATGAACAAGCAGGGAAGAGGGAGGCCTGGGCTGTGTGTCCTGGGTACCAGCCTGGACCCGCCCTCCATCCTCGCATGTCTGACAGGCCCTGTATGGTCTCAGGTTCTTTGGGGACAATGCAGCCCTGAGCAGAGGTACTCCCCTATCCACAGCAGCCTTCTCCCCCTTCTCTGCTGTGACTGCTGATAAACCACTTAACCTCTCAGGGCTCCAGGCATCCCTCTGTAAAGGGAAGGGATCGTGGAGCAGGGGTATGAAGGCCCCAGTGTCATGTCTCTGCTCCAGTGTGCTGGCTCTGGAGTTTTCACACCCATGCAAGACTCTTCTTGCCATGCATCCACCCGCTGCCATCACAGCATGCTTCCCACAATGCCTAGAACACACGACATTCTCTCTCTTCAAACTCACTGCTTAGAAGAGAACATCTAAGCCTCCCAGCAAGAACATCAGGAGCCAAAGTACTCCCAACCTCTGACTCCTCCCATTTGTCCTTCGAGCATGGGGTCTAGCCAAGCAAGAGCCCCTGCCCTTGTCTGACCACACCACCTGTTACCACGACACTGTACCTTCGCTGGGGCCATGCCCTCTGCTGGAAACCCCCTTGCCTTCTGTGCCATGTCTCCATGGCCCACCCAACCCCTCATCAGGAAGAAGGAACCCTCTCTGGGTGCTAGGTCCCATGGTGCTAGGTCCACCCCTATACTCCTATCATAGCCAGCACTTACAGCATGGCATGGCAATGTTTCCACACAGCACAGATCCTGGGAAGACAATGTGGTCCTCACAGTCCTGTAGGCCTATGCTGTGACTTGGGCTCAGTTATCCACCAGTCCCAGTCACAGGTGACCTTCCCCCACACAGGCCTTAAGCAGGGGATCCATACCTGCATTTCCCCAGTGCCTTCCCTGTGGACAGTGGCCGGATGTGTACATTCCCACAGGACCTGTGGGAGTTCCCCGCAGCCCCTCAGCCATGTTGAGCAACAGCTTTCGCTCACACCCAGCACATTTATCCTGCTAATGAGAAGTTTCTTAAAGCCCAGCAGGGCTCTTTCCATGGAGCAGGTTCAGTAAGATTCTTATAAAAAATAAATTCAGTAAATTAAACCCAGATTTTAGCATATTAGTAGACCCATGGGGAGGGGCCTGAATTTACCAAATACCAGGCAGTTGCTGTCTTTTAATTAAAAAATAATAATGGTGAGCGCATGTAATTTCTGGTCTCTCCCTAGGAAGGTTTCCTGATCTCTCACGTCAGATATTGTTGTGAAAAAACTGAACTGTTTGTGTCAGGACAAAACCCAGTTCTGAATGGCTCCAAACAAGGAAGTCTTCTCTGCCTGCCTCCAGTGGCTCTGGCTCCCTTGGCACCTTCTTTCTCATTTATCTGATTTGTTGCCTTGAAAGTATGAGAATTGATACCAGTGTGGGCATCTGACCGCCTCCAGCCAGATTCTGACAGAACGCTCTCCATGCCACCATGTTACTCGCTCATCTGCCTGTCCCTCAGCCATCGGGCACCTGTTACAGCACTCTGTGTTAGGAGCTAGACATACAAAGATGCCTCGGGCAAGATCTGTGACCTCCAGAAACTCATGGTCCAGTCACAAAGATACTAAAAGCCACCCAGATGCGATGGCTCACATCTGTAATCCTTGCTATGTGGAGGCTGAGGCAGGAAGAGCAAAAATTCAAGGCCATCCCTGGTACCTTAGCAAGACTGTCTCAAAATAAAAATTTTTCAAAGGTTGGGATGTAGTTCAATGGTAGAGCATTGAGCAGGAAGTCCAGGGTTGAATCCCCAGATGCTAAGCGTCACAGGAACAGCAGCCCAGGTGGAGGCAAGGCTTTACAGAGAAGATGACCATGACCATGGAGCTGGCTCCTGGGAAGAGCAGAGGGGAGAAAGAAGGAAGGGGACCTCAGGTAGATGGAACCACTCACACAGCCTAAGGCATGAACATGTAGAGGAGGTGCTACTGGAGCCCAGGAAATGAGGTGCCAAGAATGGCACATAAAGCTCTGGAGGTGGGTGGTTAAGCTGGACAGCTGGCAGTGCCAAGCTCACCCCCACCTAACCATGCTGGTCTGAAACTGTGCTCAGCCCAGAAGCTGGTAGGATTAGAGAAATCAAAGTTGTGCTTGTTTCCTCTAGCAAGATATGAGTCCTCTTCTTGGACTTCCATTGCATGCCCAGTTCAAGGAGACCTGAAAACCCCTACCAATGCCATCCTTTACCCTGGTATGGCGAAGGGAATTAGGAATGTGTGATGTGAAGGTATCTGTGACTCCGACTGTGACTGAAGAACTCTAACAGGGGAGCAGAAGCAGGGAGCAGGTCCCTGGCCCCTCCACGCACTGTATGCATGGTAGACTCTACCCTTCACTTTGGGGACACTGAGACAGAGCTCCTGGGCACATGCTGTACCCTGGCCCTCACTGTGCGGGACTCCCGTCCACACTGCATTCCCATCCTCGGGGTGGACCTTGAGGAAAAAGGAATCACGCCACTGGAATGGAGGCACAGAGGCCCCACAGCTGCAGCCTGGCCAGGGGCAAACATGGCCTGCCAGGAAGCCCTCTGCCATTTCGAGGAGAATTATTCAAAACTGAAAAAAGCCCCTGGTCACTTCTCTGACTCAGATCTCATTCCAGCCCATCTTTCCTGAGTCTTGAGAATGATACCCAGGACTGTGAGACTGCACAAGCAGGGTTATGTTCACTTGGGACAAACCAATTACATGGACCACACAAAGCTAAGCTGTATAGGTGGTTTCCAGGGAGGACTCCACCTGCTAAATCTCCTGTTGTGTCCAAGCACAAGTTCCCCATAGAGGATCAGTCCCAAGGGACTGGCGTTGGGAACACAGAACAGCTGGGCCTCAGGGGCAGTGGTCGAGCAGACCACAAATCCCAAGGACTGTTGGTCAATGGGCACAGGGACACTAGAGGGAGAAACTAAGGGGACCCCACCACTCCATGGGGCACCAGACCATAAAGCAGAGGCCACTCTAGGGGTATAATGCAATGCAGCCAGAGCCTGTAGCCTCTGCCTGGCAGGGAAGGGAAGGAGACACCCATGGGCTCAGTTCTGTAAGTCAAAGCATCACTGAGAAACCCCTTACCACCAGCATGCTTCAGTGGTCTCAATAATTCCTTCTTTGTCTTCATAAAGCCTGAGTCAAAGAACCTCTATGTGTTATCTAAAGATTCCTGGAACTAGTGGTCCCTACCTGACATTTATAATCAAGATTTCTGGAGTCCACAGTAGGTAAAACTCAGTAACGGTTTCCAACTGCTCCCTTTCAAAGTTCATTGCCAAGAATGTGGGAAAGAGCATAGGCCCAGGATTGAGGATTTAGCTCAGTGGTAGAGTGCAGGACCCCAAAACAAAAAAGAAAGTGCCTGGGGCCCTGGAGTCTAACTGTCCTAAAATCTTACCACTTCCTCATTGTATGACCTTGACCAAACTATTTAGTTTTTTTGTTTTCATCACATTAAAAATGGTTAATAATAATACAGGCTGAGCATCCCTGATCTGAAAATCTGAAATCTGAAATGCTCCATAATCCAAAACGTTTTGAACACCAAGATGATGCCACTGGTAGAAAATTACACACCACACTTCATGTGACAGAGCATAATAAAACACAGGCACACTAAAGATACTGTATAAAATTACCTTTAGCCTATATGCAGAAGGTATATGTGAAACATAAATACATTTCCGGTTTAGACTTGGGTTCTGTCCCCAAGTTACCTCATTATGTATGTGCAAAATCCAAAACAGAAAAAAAAGAGAGAGAAAAAATCCAACAACTCTGTTCCCTGCATTCTGGATAAGGCATACTCAACTGGTAGTATTTTAAGGTATTTACAGTAATGCTTACTACAGAGCAATTACTCAATGCATGTCATTTACTATTGTTATTGATATCATAATGCAGGATAGGATTATGAACAAATTCCAACCTTTAACATTTGCCACACTATATTTCAAGCTGTCGTCAATGAGCATATATTATCATTTTATAATAATGAAAAATTCATCTTAGGACAATAACCTTCAATTGAACTAATACAGTTTCACCAAAAGAATGTTCTAATGACTAGCGATAAGGAGGTTTTGAGTGAGCAGTGAGCGCTCCATCTGGTTAGACCATGGACAGTCTTATGCTAAACACAAAAGCACGCCACACTGCTGCTAAACTGCTAGACCACTGCAGGGGATAAGAGGCTGCAGGTCCAGCCACCGCCACGCCACGTCTGCACCTCCTCTGATGTGCTCCTGCCTCTGTGGCTCCAGGAGGACTCCCTTGCCACAGCCTCAGGAGATGATGACATCTGGGCTTCGAGCATGGACCACTGCAGCAAGATTCTGACCCTGCCTCTGACTAGCTGTGCAGCCTGAAGCCAACCATGTATCCTCTCTGCTTCAGTTTCCCCATTCACCAATTAGAGAAAACAGGAATCAAGGGCCATATACGGTTTCAGTGGCTACACATATATTGAGTCCCAGTACTGACTTCTGACCCCTGTGATAGGACTATTGCCTTGATGACCCACAGCACATCTTCCTTCCTTGTCTGCCTGGTTACTCGACTGAGCCTGTTCCAAACCCAAGCACGCATTCATAGAGGAGAAGGGAAGATGGAGGTGCACAATTCCCTAATTACAGCAGTGCTGAAATTCCCAAGTTTAAAACCAAGCATGCCTTTCAACCACCGTATCGAGGTTTGAATTGTAAAAAGCTGAACATTTTTAATACATACACATCAATGAGGTTGGTGATAAGTATACACTAGCAAAAACATTACATCTACCACCTCCGAAAACTATTATTATCACGTGCATATGTCGAGAACACTTAACATGGCTTGTACCCTCTTTGCAAACTCTAAGTATACAACACAGCACTGTTAGCTATAGGCACTATGCGGTATAGTCGCTTTCCAGAATTTTCACAGTGGGAACATTATACCCTTTGACCAACACCTTGCCATTTCCCTTTCCCCCTGCTTGTAGCCAACCACCATTCTACTTTCTGCTTCTATGAGTTTGACTATTTCAGATTCCACATATAACTGAGATTAATTAGTATTTGTCTCTCTGGGCCGGCTTATTTCATTTACCATAGTGTGTTTCAAGTTCATCCATGTTGTTACAAATACAAGACTTCCTTTGTTTTTAAAGCTGAACAACATTCCATTGTATGTATATGCCACATTTTCTTTACTCCACTCAACCATCCACAGACAGTATACTGGCCACTATGAATAATACTTCAATGAGTGTGAAATTATGAAATGCAGGCATCTCTCTGAGGTCCTGATTTCAATCAGGATAAATTTTTTTTTTTTGGTGCTGGGGATTGAACTCGGGGTCTTATGCTTGCTAGGCAAGCGCTCTAACTGCTGAGATAAATCCCCAGCCCCCAAATTTTCAATGTAGGTAAATAAGAGATTGCTGGATCATATGGTAGTTATTTTTTAATATTTTCAGGAACCTACACAGAGTTTTCCATACTAGTTGTACCAATTCACATTCCCACCAACAGTGTACCACAGCCCCCTTTTCTCCACACCCTTGCCAATATTTGTTATCACTCATCTCTTTCATTTTAGCGTGCTAAATGGTGTGAGATGACTGTGGTTTTGATTTGCACTTCCCCGGTGATTAGTGATGTTTGGCATCTTTTCACATACCTGTCAATTATTGATGTGTCTTCTTTGAGGAAATGTCTTTTCAGGTCCATTTTTAAACCAGATAATTTGGCTGTGTGCTATTAAGCTATAGAAGTTCCTTATATAATTTACATATTAATCCCTTGTCTAATACATGGTTTCTAAATATTTTCTCTTGTTTATTTCCTCCTTGCCTGTGCAGCAGCTTTTTAGTTTGTTGTAGTTCCAACTTGTTTACTTTTGTTTGTGTTACCCGAACTTTTGGTGTCATAGCAAAAAAAAAAAAAAAAAAAGTCATTGGCATGACCAATGCCAGGGAGCGTTCCCTCTATGTTTTCTTTTAGAAATTTCATGGCTTTGGGTCTGACATCTCAGGCTTTAATCCATTTTAATTAATTTGTGTGTGTGTGTGATGTGAAATATGGGTCTAATTTCATTATTTGCATGTGGAGATCCAGTTTTTCCAGCTGAAGTTACTAAACAGATTGTCCTCTCCCTATTGTGTATTCTTAATCTTTGTCAAAGATTAACTGACCATATATGTGTGGATTTATTTCTGGGCTCTCCACTCTGTTCCACTGGTCTATGAGTCTGTTTTTAATGCCAATACCATACTGTTTTGATTACCATAACCTTAAAATTTGAAATTAGGAAATGTGAAGCCTCCAGCTTTACTCAGCCTGCCCAAGGTTGCTTTGGCACTTTGAGGTATTTTATGGTTCCACATAAATTTAAGGACTGTTTTTCCTATTTCTGAACAGAAAGGTGCCACTGGAATTTTGACAGATTGCATTAAATGTATAGATCACTTTGAGTAACCTGGACAATTTAACAGTATTAATTCTTCCAAGTTTTTGTATCTTCTTTCCATTCATGTGTGTCTTCTTCAATTAAAGAGCATTTCTCTAGATACCTGCATGCTGTGGCCCTTCTGGTTAAACTAAAATAGTTTATTCAGATTAACAAATTTTACTAAGTGTTCACTTAAAAGACACTCAGAAATGATGATGTCAGCTCCTGCCCTCAAGAAGGTCCAAGCCGTCTGGGTGAGACAGAATCAGGATTAAACAGTTTAGGCACACTGTTCGTGAGCATTCCACTAGACTCACCCAAGATGTGATACTGTCCCAGAAGAGGGGACAACGGCTCTGCCCACAGGGGATGGACCACAAAGGCTTGAGCTGGGCCATAGAGGATGAGAAGGAGTCCAACAGGTGGGCAAGAGGCAATGACAGAGAGCAGCACAAGCAAAGGACCAAAACCCACCCAGCCTATTCAGGAAGATGCAGCTAATCCTGTGCCTGGACCCCAGGCTGCAGGATGGGAGTGGGTTAAAATGTGCTGGAGAGAGGGGCTGGGGCAGGATGCAAAGGGCTTTACACAACATATGGTTCTGGTATTTTCTGAGGCTATAGTTCTCTTCATATGGAAGCTATTGTCCTTGTACCCAAACTGGGTGTATTCACAGTACAACACACAGGGCCTCTTACCCATCAGCGGCACTCTATCAGTGTCTCCTAGCATACTGAGCCCAAGTTGTGTGTTTCCAGTGGGCATCCTCAGGAAGAAACCCTGTAGTGTGACTCTCTTTTCCAGCACATCAGATGGCTCAGACCTGTACTCAGTGGCTTTAATTCTTAATCACTGAATGCATCACACCCCACTTTCTCGCATTAATGCCACCTTGCTCTTGCCCAGGTTGTGACCCCTCTTCATGATTTCTCCCCAGAGACCTGCAAGAGTCTCTTCCAAACCTGTGAGCATCCTTCTTGTCACCATTTATACAGGTTTCCACAGATCCAGGCCACGCCTAGCCCAGGAAACACTCCATTCTCCTCTCACCCATGCTATCCTTTACTCCCTGTCACCAAATGGCTCCTCTACCTGTGACAAAGTCATAGCCCAGCCCCACAGTAACTCAATTATCTTTAAATTGCCTTTGGTGAATAACCTTGAACAGGCCTTTGAAAGCCAGGCAGATAAGAAGTGCCAGCTCCCCTTCATCTGGCTGCTTGTTTCCCGCTTAAGAATCCCACATTAAACCATCCATTGCACACTCCCTGGGCAGAAATCCATAATCTGGCCTCCAGTGGAGGTGTTCTGCTTATATGTTTGGTGACCCTGCTCAACTGGGAGAAGCTGACACGGCTTTAAATATTTAACTACTTTAAGCACATTGGTAATGATAATAACTTTGCTGATGGCAGCTTGAATTAAGCTCCAGATCAAATAAGATCTGTTGAACCTAAAATACTTCTAATTAACTCCCTGGCTAGCTTCCCTCACAGCAGATGGCCACAAGGGGCAGCTGTGTATCCTGAGAAGAGCACTGGACTGGGAGTCCACCTGTAAAGGAAAGTACATAAGTAGTACTTACTGGGTTGTAAAAACTAAATAATGTCATATTGCAATAGTACTTCCTCTTGTGACCACTTAACAGGCAGATATAAATGTAAGGATCATGACCCCTGATCTAGATACTAGTCATCCTCGGGGGGGCTGCTGTATGAGTTCCTATAACTCTTACCCAGAAATGCTTTAAGACAGACAGGACTGAGTGGGCGCCCCAGTTACTGCTGCCCTCTAGACCCACAGAAGCCCCCACGGCATCAACATGAGGGCTGCACTCTCTCCTATAGGAAGACTTTCTTTCCAAGGGTTGTCCTCCCCTCAACAGAGTGTTCCACGTGCTGTCTCCCAAATCTCAGGGAGCACCCCAGTGAGAGTCTCTCTGCAAAGTGCTCCTCACCTGCTCTAGAAGTGTCGTTAGTCTTGGGTTTACTCAAGGAGCTTAAGGGGCGGATGGTCAGCACCCCCTTTCTTCCCTTTCACAGAATTTCCCAACCCAGTGAGCGAGGAGAAAGCCCTAGGTGTATGCCCAGGCCGAATAAGAACACTGGCCTTCACTCTGACACTTCCTGTGGGAGGATCCTAACTCCTCCCCAGGTCACTCAGAGGTCTGAGTCCGGCATCACCAGAACTGTCCTGTGGGCTTACCTGTCAATATCTCTCATCTGAAATGCTTGAGACCAGAAGTGTTTCAAATTTGGAGTATTTTCAGATTTTATAATATCTGCATTATCATAATGAGGTATCTTGGGGGTAGGACCCAAGACTAAATAGGAAATTCATGGATGATTCATATGTACCTTATACACACAGGCCGAAAAAAGTTTTACATAATACTTTTAATAATTTTGCACATTTTAGTTGCAACTCGTCACATGAGGTCAAGTGTGGAATTTTCCACTTGTGGTATCACATCAGTGCTCAAAAGGTTTTGAATTTTAAAACACTTCGGATTTCAGATTAGAGTTCTGCAACCTGTATTTCACTGACCCGCCAATGCAAAGGACCTACCCTCTCTTCCTCCTGACACCCTCCCTCTCTGGGGACAGTCAGGTAGTAAGCCAGGAGGACTACCCTTGTCGATGTCTCAGCCAGGCAGCAAACTTGAGTGCCTGGCCCATCTGTGTACTTGAGGCAGAGCAGGGACCTGAGGCAGTTTGCCCAGTCAGTCTGAAGCCACAAGAAAGCCAATGATAATGGCTAATGCAATACATACAATTTCACTACTAATGTGAAAATTGATCCTAACTCCCAAAGAAGGAAAAGGAAAATCTGATTGGAATGTTAAGTCCCAAGGATATGAAATGGCTGGTTGTGTCTGTGCTGGGAGAACAGATCTTTTACAACATGGGTTTCATGGGAAGGGAATCAGACTCTTGCCTGGTGGACCAGGGGCGAGGGTCACTTGGACATTATCAACTTCCCCAAGCAAGCATCTGCTGTGACTGGCCGGGTTCACCCTTTCCTGCTCAGGAGGAGACGTGTCTCCAGAAACGGGTCTTCTCTCCCTGCCCATCACCAAAGCGATATGCCATCCTGCCTGGGAAAGCAGTGGCATCCTGGGGCAGGCACCCCGCGGGAGGGATGGAGGCTGCTTCGGAAACTGTGCACAGGGACCAGCGGCAGGCCACAGCTCTTCACAGGTCCACGGAAAGACTTCTGCCCCCATCAGAGCTATGTAATATATGGACGTCTATGACTGTGACATCAAAACCCACTTCTGTTTATTAAGGCTAAATAAGTGAGACAAGGTTTTTATTTCAACATGGCCTTGGCAATTAGTCATGAACCTGTATGTGATTCTTTCTGCCATATGATCTACAGCTATATAGCCCTGCCCTCCACCTGGCTCCAAACCCTTCACAGAGAAAACTCACCAGAAGGTTTCTTGTTTTGTTTTTCTAAGAACAATCGAGTATGTGTTCCAGCCTGAACACAGAAGAACATGTATTTATTCTACAACAGATTCCTTCATTCATTATTGAGTATATACTTTGTGCATGGCACAGGGACAAGACAGGCTGTAAACAGCCACAGGGAGTGTGCCACAGTGTGGTGGGAGGAAGGTTCGCAAATGGCCATCCACAGTGCAGGCTAATGAGCGCTAACAGAGGAAGATACACAGTGGAGATGGCAGGGGGAATGACTAATTCTGCCTCCAGGTTTGGGGAGGGCTTCCTTCCTGGGTGGCTGATCTGGTGATCTGCTTCCCTCCTGGGTAGGACGCCCCCAGGTATGAGATCCCAGACATTCTCTTGTACACACCCACCCTCCATCTCTTCGTGTCCCTAAAAAGCAAGCAGACACTCTGTTGAGGGTGTGATTGGCTCTTCTGAAGCCTCCTGTGTGGATGTGGCCCTGGTAGTACTGAACAGCTCCAGCTCTGAGCTTCCCTTGACCACAGCCCTCATTTTCTCTGGCTTCCCATTCACGCATCCTTAAAGCACCTGTGAGCCAGGCTGGACAAGGAAGATAGAACTGCAGAAAGGAATGTCCACTGATTGGAAGCAGACAGTAAGGGACAGTGACACAAATGATTTGGGCTCTCCTACAGCTCTTCCAGTATCTGAATCAGTTACTCCAAGTTTGTTCACTTTGGGGAAGACTCCCAAGAGAAGAGTCTCAGCTTCCCCACCATCTGGCCAGTGGTCCTCGGGAAGAACCATGGCGTTTATCCGTGTGCACCCTTGAGCATGCACTAATCAAGGTGCAGTGAGGTGAGTGTGCCCCTTGCCTGAACTCTTGGGCTTCCTCAGCTGCACCTGGCATGGAGGAGCCAGGGGGCAGCCCCACCTCCAAGTCATCACCCTCAGTGAGGCTGCCTGAGGTCTCCCCATCCTGTTTATGCAACTGATGTTTAAAAATCTAGATGAGTGCTTTCCATCTCCCCATGCTGCATTCCATCTTGTGGGTTTGGGCCCACTGTTCTGCCTGTTCATCACTTTACACACTGATTGACATCGTCCCAAGGAGTCGTTCTCTTCCCTGCCAGCCCAGCACCCTGCGTCAATTGGCTAATCTGCTCCTCCAGCCACGAACAGATATGCCAGACAGGACTGGCCAAAAGAGAATGTCTTGTGGCAGAAGAGACCTACAGGAAGGGCTCAGTTAATTTCTGTTATGGCTCTGAGGTAAAGTGAATAACTGAATGAATCAACAGGCAAATGTGGCCTCTCTCTACATCCACCCTGATCCTTAATGTTTTGAGGCCAATGGCTCACCCACCTATGAACCCACCTGTCTGCATCCCAGGACAATGGCAGCTTTGCATCTTGTCCTTATCACTACCAGGCTTGGCTTGAGGCTCACTAAAATGAAGACACCAGCTTTTGGAAAGCAGAAAGGGAAGTGAGCATGACCCAAGTTGTCCTTCACGAACTGCGGCCGCCCTGCGGAGCACCCCTTTGTTTACTCAGCACCCCAGCCATCTACTTCATACACTCACGAACTGTTAGAGGAAAATGGCCTAACACTACTGCTTTAGAACATTTTCTAATCTACCTTTTTCTTCTTTGTGAAAACATCTGCCTGGCTTCATCTTTCTGGCACTGCTCACTTTCTCCAGTTTCTCAATAACACACACAAAGCTTCCAGAATTGCATTTATAATCTTCCACCGCTCCCCTGAGAATGACTTTATAGTTACCTTTGTTTGTCCTGGTCTCGGTTTATGTGCCTGGCATTGGCCCACCATGGGATAAATGCAGTTCTGTGGCCAGAAGGAGCTAGCCAAGCATGCCAAGACAGTATTTATGTGCACTCAAGCCCATGGCAGAATATTCACCATTATCCCCATCAATGGGAGGCAGGATACAGCACTGACTTCTGTATCTCAGGGATGGCTCATTAGGTGGAAACAGGTAGGAATATGTGTGGCAATGCAAATGTAAGCAAATGTGCACAGTTATAGGTATAAAAATTCAGCGTGCATTGACTTCTTCTTATAATAATAATAGTTAATGATTTATACCACTTACTAGGCTCAGGTAGTAAGTGTTTCATATATTTTAACTAGTTTAATCCTCACTAAAGTCCTGTGAGGTGGGTACCATCATTATCTCAAATTTACAGTGAACAAAGCACGCATCTGTAAGTGGTAAAGCCAGCCTGGAAGCAGCCTGCCTCCAGAGCTCAGACTCCCAACTACTGTTGCCTCTTCTTAGGCTGTTTTACATACATCAGCAAGATCCCACCTGAAGCTTTTTACTTTACCTCCTGCAATGCACCAGCACACACCACACCTTCTCACAGCTGGACGCTCCTCACTGTTCTCTGAATATTCCATGCACTCTCACATACCTGCACCTCCGTTGATGAAACTGGCTCTGCCTGGAATATCTTTCCTCCTCCTGCCCACTCAGAAAACTCCTATTCATCCTTTAAAGCCCAGTTCAATGTCACCTTTCCCATAAAGCATGTCCTAATCCTACGTCAGGTTAACTCTGGTCCTACAGCAAATTGTTTGGCTGTATCACAGCCAACTTTTTAAATGGTGAAACATTGTAGAACAAGGATCTAGAAGCCAGGAAGTTGACATAAAATATAAAAAATAAAGTTTGCAGGGGCTTTCACTTATCTATACAGCAAATATTAGATGCCTACTGTATACCAGGCACTGTTCTAGATACTGGGGTAGAACAGTTAACAAACCACGAAGTCACAGAACTTACATTCCAGTGACAGGAGACAGGCAACAAACACACAAACAGGTAAAATATATGGCATGTTAGAAGCTGACAGGGGCCACAGGAAGGAACAAAGCAGGGACAGGGGTAGTCAGCCCTCGGAAGAGGGCCAGGAAGGTTCTGCCAGGGGATCCTGAACTCAGGCTTATTCTCGCTCTCACCCAGGAGGTGTCAACCATGACGGCACGGAGGGCGTCCCTCTACCCGCTGAGCTGAGCCACCTGTGATGCTGACAGTGAGTGAGGCCCTTTGCCCCGGAAGGGGAAGTAGATACCAATGAGAAAGGCACTCAGAGGGCACTGCTGGAGCTGACACGCTCACCCAACAGCGTCTGTGCACGGAGGCACGGCGCCCTCCCCTCCCACTGGTACTCGTCTCAGGCTAGGAGGTGAGTGCTGTTCTCCCCCTTCTACACATGGGAGAACTGAGGCTTAGAGACAGTGGGCATCTTGACCAAGGGCCTATGGAGCTTCAAGGACAGGACCAGAACTCAAGCCCAGGTCCGTCTGGCTCCAGGGCCCATGGCACTGCCCCACTACGCACCCCCGCCCCGGCCCCAAGGTAACTGATGTAGAGCTACATCCACTGAGAGCCTCAGTCGCTGGCTGAGCCGCAAACCTTCGCAAGAACAGAAACGAGGCAGTCTCTCTGGTGGACTCAGGCCCTGGGTGTGGGGTCCAGAGCTCCATCACGAGCTCCCCTCTTCCCACGTTAAACCTTCTTCCACAGGAGCCTGTCCCCCTCGACCCTCCTGTGCACACCCTGGCCTCCAGGGGTGCATACTCCACACAGATTTCCCTCAGCCACTTCACACTAGAAAAGAATGGACTCCACCGCCTTCCACAACCTAGGCTCCAGCTGCCCTGTCCCAGCAGCCAAGTGCCAACAGCCCCAAGTGAAGAATGAGAAAATCATCGGGACGCCGGCCTTCTGCCCAGCACTCTCACCCACACCCAGGCCAGCCCTGGTGTCCTGAAGGTTCTGCCTCCTCCCTGCCCCCGGGGCTCATGCTGTCCTCTGTGCCCACAGCCCGCCTTGGCCTCTCCCCAGCAGGACACCCTGGGCCCTCACTGTTGAGTCCACCCACCCTGCACACAGCAGCTAGAGATTAATATTGAAAATAAGCCTGGTCGAACTAAAATTTTTCAGCAGTCGAGTTTTCGGGAGAAAGTTAGAACTTTTTAGTCTACTTTCCACAATCTGGCTCCACAGGGACACCTTAAGGTCGATGACCCAACCTTTGCTGTCACATCCTCGGGCCAGACAAGTATGTGGAGGCCACCAGCATCCCTGAATCAGACACCTGAGTTCACGTCTCTGGCCCTTCACAAGGGGGTATTCGATCCAGACTCTGCTGTCAGCGGGGGAGGCGGGGGCGCTAATGCACCCATGTGCGGAGTCGTTAGAAGAAGTAAACTAGGTGACACAAGCAAAGCCCTTAGAACACCCCCAGATGCCTGGTAAGAGAGCCACTGCGCTGCCACTATTATAAATATAGTAAGCCCCAGCTGCATTCTCTGCCATTTGGGCTCCTGGTGCCCCTTTGCCCGAGCCAGGATAAGCCTCTGCCTGCATGCCTTGCCCTGTCTCGGCCAGGCGGCGCCCCTTACCCTCTGAAACACAGCTATGCTCTAGGGCAGGGAAACGATTCCTCCTCCAGGAAGCCCGTTTTTCCTCTCCCGCATCCCCATGTCCCCTGCACTAGCTCCTCTGTGGCATGCATCACCTATGTTATTTCTTAGTTTCCTTTACAAATGTTACACTCAGAGATTTGTCCTCCTAGTGCTGAACTCAGGGCATGGCACAGAGTTGCCGGCCCAAAAATATCCACCAAACAGAGGGAGGAAGAAGAAAGGGAGGGAGAGAGGATTAAAAAAGATGGAAGGAAGGAGGGAAAGAGGGAGGGAGGGAAGTAGCAGCACACCTGGAGAGAATGCCAAGCTCCAGGTTGCTGTTCTTCTCACGTTCTTGCAAGGAAATGCTCAAAGCACTGACATCCCCCAAAAAAGGCGGCAGGCCCACTCTGCCTTTTTCCTGTGTATCCTGATACTCCAGAAAACTCTGGATAAGGAATGAGTCATAGAAATCCACTTGGGAGGGATGAGTGGCTGCAGGGAAGCCGAGGCTGGAGCCAGGAAACAAAAGATGCTAATTATGAAGCCAGTGGAACGAAACCAAGGTTTGCAGGGCACAGGGAAGGAATCCACATTAGAGGAAGAGAAATGAGGGCAAAGCAAGCAACCTATTCAAACAGTTGACTAAGACTCCAAAGGGGAAGGACAGAGTAAATCAAACCTCTGACAGGCAATCAATGGGCATTCAATTAACAGTTACAATATTACTAATTTACACAAACTGTCTAAACCATACCCTTTCCCCTCCTGAGGATACCTTGATTCAAAGCCTCCTAGCTGTGGGACATTCCCTGCTAACACCCCAGGGCCGCAGGGCCACTGTCCCCCAGCCAGGGCAGCCAGAGCTGAGGGAACAGGGAGTGAGGTACCCCAGGTGCAGCCACAGAGCTTGGCCTGGGGCTGCAGGAAAGCGGTTCGGAGCAGCAAGACCACTGCTGGGACAGGGAAGGCCACCGAGGACTGAGAGGGGCCACACTCAGGGTGGAGCACTCATCCTTCCGTTGGCAGCCCCCGGGTCCAAGTAGTCACGGCACAGCCTTTGTGTGTCCTGCTCCCTGCAGTTAGTGGCACACGGAAGGTGAAACACCTGCCAGGTCTGGTGAAGTCCTTCCTCCTCAAAGCATCCAAAGATGGGCAGGGCGCAAAGCCTTCACAGGAGAATGAAAGGGAGGGGAAAAGACAGCCTGCTCCATCATGATACTCAAAGGTCACTGCCGACCCTCTTGTGACACCCTTGGGCTGGCCACAAGGCTGTAGAGTCCTAAAGGAGCCAGGGGTGCTCGGTGCTAACCACACCCATGGACGGACCCCTTTACAGCTCCGAGACCTTTCCTGCTGTAGAGTAATACAGTGACACTGGCAAGCGACCTCGCAGCCAGTGGGAGCTCCAGAGAGCACGTGCACGGGGCACCTGTTCCACAGCACCGGGACCCTGGGGTCTGCGTGCTGACGCAGGCAGCAGGGTGTAAAGAGGAAGCAGATGAGGAACTCCTCCCTTGTTCCAAAAACAAACTATCAAGTAGGTGCAGCAACCTCTGAACTATGAGCCTGACCTTTCTGGCACCACCTACACACAAAGTCTCCCATCGCCCACATTTCCTAAGCCCTAAAAAACCACCCTCCCCAACTGAACCAGAGAGGGCAGCGTGACAGCCACCTCTACATACCCAAAGGGCTGTCACGCCCTTCTGCTTAGACAGCCCAACTTTCTCCTCTGATCCTATGAAGTGGGCCATGCAGGGTTCATCGCCCCCACTGTACAGACGAAGAAGCTAAGTCACAGAGGAAATTCACTGACACACACAGTGGCAGGTCTCATCTTGTTTAAACTGATAACTGTCCCAGCCCGCCACATTCCTGAGAACATAAGCAAGAGAGTCTACTGCAGGGAAGGGGTTCTAGCAATCAGAGCACTCCTCACCCCACTACTTCTCCAGAGCCAAACACTGTTGTGCAGGCCTGAAATCCCTGCTATTTGGGAGGCTGAGGCAGGAGGATTACAAGCGCAAGGCCAGCATGGTCAACTTAGGAAGACTTTATCTCAAAATAAAATTTTAAAAAGCCTGGGGACAAAGCTCAGTGTAGAGTACTTGCCTAGCATATGTGAGGCCCTGCACCATAAACCAGAACAAAGCAAAACACTGCTCTCAGGCCCGAGTCCCTGCCACGGCCCAGGGTTGGCTCTCCACACTGCCACACCAGGAGCCCAGGGAGCACCGTCAGCGTTCCCATCAGCCTTCCCAGGGCTCTGAACATCATTCTCAGCCCTGCGCGGCAGAGCCCAGCCTGCCCTGGAAGCCAGTCACTGGAAGACGGAGGCAGGCGTTCCCTGGAGCACACAGACGGGACCTCGCAGGAAGCGGCTTCTCAGACTAAGGATCTCACACATAGATGACTGAAATAGATATTTGGGAGCCACTTTCCCGCCAACAGCCACATCCTCAGCCTGCAGACGCAGCCACCATGCATCTTCTGACACATTTTACTGTGCAGGTCAACAACACCCCGGACTGGACCAGAGTGGAGCCACCCCTGAGAAGCAGCCCCGGCCACAGCAGCCAGGAACCGTCCTGAGAGCCCACAACCCACGGCCCCTGCCAGGTCGCTCATGCCCTTCCTGGCATCCTCATCCCAGAGGCTATCAACCGACTCATTTACTCACCATTATTTTTAAAACACAAGTTTGTTTTTGTTTTGTTTTGTTTTGTTTTTTTGTGGTACCGGGGATCGAACTCAGGGCCTTGTGCTTGCAAGGCAAGCACTCTAATCACTGAGCTAAATCCCCAGCCCCTAAAACACAAGTTTTATTAGTGGCGGAGCATGCGTAACAAATACTAACTCACTGCTCGCGCTTGAATGAGCCCTGCGTGTCCTGGGACCACAGTGCTATCAGTCGGTTTCAGACGTCTCTTCCCATTCACACCTGGTAGTGGAGACCCTGGTCCTTCCAAGGTCAGGGGGCTCTGAGGACTCCAACTTGGGGCCCCCGAGTCCTAAACAGGCCACTGTGCTGACAGGAAGGAAGGACATGGTGTCCTGCAAACGGACCCTGAGCTCCCAGGCTCACAGTCCAATGAGAGAGGCTGCACAGGGAGCTGGGAGCTACAACACAATGTGAAAACTAATCCAAAGGGAAGGGGCAGGGGGCTGCTGTGGGAGTGCACAGAAAGGGGCCCATGTAGGCTGGAAGTAGGGGCAGTAGAAAAGGGCTTCTCAAAAGAGGAATAAATAAGCAGCAGTAAAGCAAGCAAATGAGAAGAGAGAGAGGGAGGGGTTCCAAGCAGGTTGAACAGCATGTGCAAAAGTCCGGAGGCAGTAAGCCAAAGCCACACTGGGGAGCTAGAGTGAGTACTATAGTTGGGCACCAGTTCAATGGAGGGAACCCCTAAGAGAAGGTTCCATGGTTGCTACACTCAGCCAGCCTCCAGTCAAACAGAGTTGACAGTACTAAGACACTAAAGACAAACTTAATCTATAACTAATCATAAGCAACCACAACTTGCTGATGTGCTTACTCTCTGCAGTGCATATATCCCTGCTGAGGGCCAGGATCAGAGTCGATCAGGGAAGGGCTCCCTTGGAAAGGCTGGCTTAGCTGGGAAAGAAGGGCCCTTTTTCTCCACCTGACTGGGAACTTTGGACAACAAGAAGGCTTTAGCTGCTCACTCAGCTGCGTATAAAGGGAATATCATCTCCCCTCCCCACACGAGGCTCCAGGCCGAAGAGACTTAGAGGGAATATAAGTACTGTAACAAAAGCGGCTGGCTTCCTGTCTTCCCCCAGCCTGCAGCCCCAGGAGGCTGCAGGCTGGGGCCCTGGCTTCTCCTGGCAGGCAGGAAGGTGTCTGCAAAGCTCAGATCCCCAGCAGGGCTCTGGGGAGACAGCACAGGGAACCCACACTCCACAGCAGCAGCTCCCTCCTTCTCTCTGCTGCTGGGTAAAAACTGCCAGGCTCCCTCCCTCCCCTGCAGAGGTCTGCCCTGGAGGTTATAAGGGAGCACCCCACCTTTGCCCTGAGCCTCCCCCAGCCCCTTCCCTCCACAACCCTGGGGACCCCCACACCCAGCACGGCAGTCTCACCATTCTCCAGACTAACGTGTCCCTTCTTGGCTCCTGATCCCCACTACTTCCACTCTAGAAGCATCTCCAAATTGGGAGCTGCAGGAAGTGACGCTGTCCTACACATTGCACCCAAGCTGCAGTCTGGCACGACCCTGCTCAGGCAGGGCTGCCAAGATGACTCAGACCCAAGCGACACACGCCTAGTTCACCAGTGAGGGGGTCAGGGCAACCCTGTACACCTCAGCAACCTGAAAACTACTCGGCTGCAAGTGCCAGCTCTGGGTCAGACCTCCCTGAGGCCCCACCTCTGCCACTGGGCTGTCTGTGTGACTCTGTGGCACCACTTAGGTCCTCCTCCAAGCCGCAGTATACCCACTCACAAAATGTGAGTTGTCGCAGGATTAAAGGAGAAAACATTTGTGAAGTGATTAGCAAACTGCCTAAAGCGCTCAACAAATATCAGCTACTATGTTTATTAATGTCTTTCTAGGTCTCCTCTTGGACAGTCTGTCAAGTGACTTCAGCCATTTTAACCTGGCTATTATACCCATTATAACCACCTAAATTACAAAGAACTTTTAACACTGAAATACAATGTACAGGCAGAAAAGTGCAGAGAAGTATCCAGCTCAGTGAGTTTCCATGAAACTAGCTCTCAGGTCACGAAACAGAGAATGACCCATATTCCAGGGGCTCCCCGTGGGCCCCTCCAGGGGTAGCTGCCACCCTGACTTTTGTCACCACAGATTACTCTGCCTTTAAAAGAAAAAACTTGGCTAGGGATTTAGCTTAGTGGTTAGAGTGCTTGCCTTGCAAGTACAAAGCCCTGAGTTTGATCCCCAGCACCAAAAAAAAAAAAAAACTTTATATAAATAAAATCATACAGTATGTACTGAAAGCATTTTAAAACTTAAGAAGCTCTTGTAAAGATGTCATCTTGTTTGTTCTCCCCTAAACACTGTGAGATTAGGGTTTTTATTGGCCCCATTTTACTGCTGAGCAAACAGAGGCTTCAGATAAGTGAAGTGTCTCATCCAAAGCTACAGAGGAAGGACATAGGGACTCTCATTACTGGCTGTCCAGGCCCCTCTCCTGGAACCTTGCCCCTACACCAGGTGATTTCCCACACATTTACCTAGACCCCTCTATGATGCCAGGCCCCTCTTCCCCAAAGACCTATACTCTCCAGGAAGCGTCCCTAGACTACCCGGCAGACAGCCACCGGCTTGTCCCCCTCTGCTCCACCACAGCCTGGACCCAGGACTCAACACATCTAACTCTGGCATGGGTCAGGAAGGCGTGTATTTACTGCCCGTTGCCTAGCTTTTCTCCACGTGCCCCGCAGAGTCACAGCTCACCCCACACCCTGCCCAGCTGAAGTGAGGAATCGGAGAGACACTTTGTTAAGCTCAGCCAGGCAGGGGCAGAGCATGTGCTTCCCTGGTTTGGTGAGAGGCTCCATGGGAGTCAGTGTGATGAACAAAAGACCCAGTAGAGGTGAGGGATGCCCATTTCAAGTCCTAATTCTGCAAGTCACATGGCTTCAGACAAGTTACTGCCCCTCTCTGGACCTCAGTTTCCTAACCTGCAAGAGAAGATGACTAGACCAACACTGGGTCCAGGTCTAACATTAGAAGGTGATCTGGTACGCCCTACCCAAGGAATATATACTTGGTCCCAGACGCCCTCTAACCCAGCCCTGCAGGTACCACTGCCAATCACTTCAAATGGGTAAAGGAGGGGAAACCCACCTACAGCCCCCAACTGGTGCCAGCACCAGGGGCCAGAGACACCAGGGCACCCCCAGTGCAGGTCTTCATGGGCTCAAGATCCACAGGATGAAAAGTGACACCACACCTCAGTTCTTCCTCCTCTCTGCACAAAGGCAGGCTTCTCCTAGGACTCTGCCCCTACAACCCCCACTGCCCACCCTGTCACTGCCCTCCATATAACTAACTTGGCTCCAGGGTAAAGAACTGGAGGGCATACAAGTCCTGGCACCTGAGGAGAGACTCCTGGGGTCTGGCCTGTTCCCAGAGCCTCCTCCTGACTCATGGGAGCTGTTTGCCCCCAACCCTGATCTAGAGTCATAGCTGTCACTCCATATGCCACCACCTTTGCCTCTCGCCCCATGCCAGCAGGAGACATGTGCTTTGACAGTCCTCAATCCCACACATCTGTGAGCTGAATGCCGCCCATCTAACTGTCCAGAGCCAAGGCTCACTGCTAGATCAGGGCTCTAGGACCCAGGCCCGCAGATAAGCACCCATAAAGGAAGCTATTCATTCAACAAACAGGTACTGAGCACCTACTCCACACTGGTACTGCCCTAGCTACTGAGGAAGGAATGCTGGGAAACAAACATGGTGCCTGTGCCCTGGAGCCCACATCTGTAGGGCAGACAGATGACGGAAGAGAACCTCACTAAAGTGCCTGGGGCTGGGAGAGTAGAGGCTGGCCTCACCTTTGAACACCCTCAGGGGAGCTGTACCGTTCCTGCCCTGCTAAAGGCTGAAGCACAGATACCTCCTGGCTGTTGCAGAGGCCTTGACTACCATGCAGATGCAGTGGCATGAGAGGAGCGGGCGATGCTGTGGTTCAGCTGTGTGACTCTGGGCAAAGGACTGAGCATCTATAAATCTGTGGTCTCCTGTATCAAGTAGGATTAATGGAACTACAGTGCAGGGCTGCTCGGAGGACTCACACCAATGTACAAGGTCAGAAACTAGAAGCACTAGCTCAGAATACAAGATCAAGGTCGGCTACGCCCCAGCCCCTGGAGCCAAGGATAAGCTCTGGACATCCCAATATCCCCTCTTCAAAAAGGAGCTGAGGAGAAGAGAGAACCCACCAGCTGCAGATGGTAGCACATTTTTTCCACTGCCTTTTCATTCCACAGGTAGCCCAGCTGCCTTGTTTATTGCCGGTTTGCACCCTACCTGGAGGAGGTTGTGTTCCAGCCTATTTACCTGGGCTCTGGTAGGACTCTTCATTTCAAAGGAGAGCCTGATGGTGCTACTGTAGCTCAAATAAACTAGTGAGCTTTCTTCCCCTAGCTGCCCACCCTCTGCTCTTAGACTTGGGTCGTATGAATTTGGGGTCCTCTAATGAGTGTCTGCAGCATTGCTGAGCCTCTTACAAGCTCAAAGAGCAACGGGCCCCCTGCCCTCGGGCCCACTCTAGAACCTGGCAGATTCGGCAGCTATCTGTGCACACCGTGTAGGACCCAGCCTTGGGGTGCACTGGCCCTCACCGCTGTCATGCAAAAAGGACTTTTGGAAAGATATGCTCAGGGCCAGGGACCAGGCCACTGCCTCCCCGAGGAGGCAAGTCCTAACCTTGGACACTTCTCTGAGCCTCCTGGGCCACTATCACCTTCCCAAAGGTGGATGAAACCCAGGGAGGATGAAAGTGAGTGCTGGCTTTGTTCCTCGCTCACAGGTAGCTTCACATCTCAAGGGCTGCAATGGGGTCCCAAGGAGGGGTGCAGGATAAGGACACAGGAAAAGGAAAACCCTCTGATATCTCTAGAAGAAAGTCATTCGCATTTACTAAGCACCTGCCACATGCCTGTTCCTGTGTCCCCACCTGTCCAATGCAGGGATGGCCTGCCTTATGAATGGGGAAGAGTATGACCGGGCTGCCTCGGGTATATCCTGGCTCCAACAGCAAAATGTGTAATCTCTGTGCCACTGTCTCCTCATACATAAGATAGCAGCGGCACCCCTTAGCACATACAAAGTTTGTAGGACGGTACCTGGAACATGGCAGGTGCCCAGTGAGGTCAGCTTGCAGAAGACAAGGCAGGGGGAGACAGGAAGAGCTGGATAACCATCCAAGGGAAGTTCTATCTGGAGAAGCACCAGGTAGGATGGTGAACGCAATGATCTCAGGCTCCTTCCAGGAAAAAGATTCTATAATTCATTTAACCTCCTTGGGTTTTAGTTTTCTCAGCAATCAAATAGGCATTGTCATTGCTGGACAAACACTGCTTTATTCTTTGTACAGTTTCAATCGTGGGAAGAGCAGGTGTTCCAGGGGCCTGCCACCTCTGCCCTTTGTGCAGAGAGTGGGCAGCCTCAGAAAGAGCTGCAGACAGGGGCAACATCCCCATCAAACTATATGGGTCTTAGTCAGTTACTGAAATTCAGAGAGTCTGGGATAATGGTTCCTACTAGCCCCGTCTGCCTCTTAGGTTTGGGAGTTCTTAGGTGACAGAGATGGCCAAAAAACATAATCAGCCTTGGAGCGAGTGAGCAATCACCAGATGAGGTGTGGCAGCATCGGCACGAGGGCTGGGCCGTGCTGAAGGAGGCTCAGAGGGGCCCGGAAGGAGCTCCATGAAATGACTCCCCAAACCCACTCAAGTCTCTAAAGCTAAAAACTCCTCTGCTGCCGCCAGTAAAAGAGATGCCTCAAGTCTCAGTCTATCACCAACCTAACCAGGGACATTACCTGCCATGATCTCATGAACTGAACTAGCTAGAGGGGGCACCAGCAGAGGCAATAATAACACAACTGTCACAACAATGCTGCCACGGGGTGCCCTCCCAGAGACTCTGGTAATGCTCCTGAGACTCTGAGACCTCAGCCAGAGCCCCTCCTGCTAATCCCAGTTAACAATCCAGGGCAGCCAAGCCAGCCGGGAAGACCCCAGCTGGTCCTGCCAGGATGGGACTGCCCTTAGCCCCCAGAGTCCAGTCTCGCCTCATGAGAGGCTGTCATCAACGCTTCCGGTTGCAGCCTTTCTCTTGCCTCCACCCTGAGCCCAGCCCAGCCCTGGAGGGCCTCTGGTGGAAAAGACAGGCACCCAACTCAGAGACCGTTATAACTAGGGGTAGGTCCTTAGCAGGTTCCCCAGTACGGCCAGTGACCCCCTCACTCATGGTGGAAGGAACCAGGACAAGGCTCTTCTTGCAGCAAAATGCACGAGGTACCACCACCCTCCTTGTGCCGGCTGGCAGCAGGACAGACTGGGCCTGCGGCTTGCTGGGGTCAGTTCTAGAAGTGTGCTTCGGCCTGTCTGCCAAAGCCATGAGGAGTAAAGTAGTGAGGTAGCCAGAGGGACAGTCTAAGAAATTAGGTGAGGGTTAGTGTACATACAGGCACATGAACACAAACATCACCGGAGTCTGAAATCAGACTGCCTGGATACAAATACCAACTCTTCTCTTCAACTAGCTGTGGGGTTTTGTGCTAATCATTTGCTCTGAATCTCAGCTTCCTCATCTGTAAAATGGGCATAAGAACAGTAAAGTTCTCATCTTAGTCCATCAGGCTGTTCTAACAAAATACCGCAGTTCTAGAAGCCCGGAAGGCCAAGATCAAGGCAGCAGCAGGTTCAGCGTCTGGAGAGAACTTCCTGGTTCACAAACAGCACATTCCCACAGTGTCTTCACGAGGTGGAGGAGGTGAGAGAGCTCTGGGGGCCTCTTTTATAAATGCACTAATCCCATTCCCAGGAACTCCATCCTCATGACCTCATTGCCTCCCAAAGGCCCCACTTCCTAGCCTTAGGCATGAGCATTTGGAGAGGGACTTAAACATTCACTCCTCAGCAGTTAGTAAGAGAATTAACTGAGATAATATATGGAAAGCCCTTTGTGTCGTACTTGGTACACAATGACCATTTAATAAATATTAGCTGTTATTACTGCCATCATCACTGTTGTTGAATGCACATCTAAGGTATATCAGCATGGTGCAGGATAAAAAGACAAAGCCTCCATTCCAGGAGCTCACAAACAGGTGCTTTAAAGGGGCCACAAGGCACAGTCAGAGGGACGCAGGCCAGGGAGCCTTGTATAAGTGACTTCCCTTTCCCAGGCCCCGGGGCTCTCCTCTGACTGGGTCTCATACTAAATCCACTCTAGATGCCTCCCCCGAAGGGCAATGTCTTTTTTCCATCTTCTCACCGGCCTCGCTAGGGATGCTGTCTGTGGCATCTCATGAAGGGGACAGGATTGGCGACAAGTTAGAAGATGAAAATGTAGTAACACTTTGAACGATAACAACCAGGCCCTCCTGCACCTGCGAGGTCTCCAAGGGACCACTGAGCTGGCTTTGCTCCTGCCAGAAGCCATGCTGCTGGCTCTGCAAGAGCTGAGCTACAAGTGCCAACCCCTGCGCCTCAAGTCTGAGGGGTTCCCCAGCTGGAGGGAGTCGCAGAGAGCACGCTGCCCTTCGCTTCACTCCCGGGAGCTACCGCCAGGCTGCAGTGCAGGGCACACAGAGAGCAGCCCATCCCAGCTCCCTGTCCGGAGCGAGCCTCCATCTTCTGGGTCACGTTGAACTTTTCTTTTTTATTAAGTGTGCCTTGCAGCCTGCCTCTCACTTATACATTTTAACCTCCTCTGGGCTATTGATTTCTCATTCTATTAAATCCTCCTGTTCAACTCCAGCCCTTAAACTCCAATTCTATACATGTATTTACAGCATAGCCACCTCCCAGGCTACCCTAGGGCCCCCCTGTGGGGATGGGGTCACCATGTCTTTAGAGAGGAAACTAAGGCAGCCATGAGTAGCCTGGGTTTCCTGTTTCCAAGGCTGTTCTCTTCCATATTTCCACAGTGTCATCGAGAGTGTGACTCTCAACACACCCCAACCTCCACCTCAGCCTCTCAATGGCCAAACTACCTCAAAGCACTCCAAAGGGTGATTACTGTCACCATTTAGTTCGCCCTGCTCCGAGTCACAGGTGAGGGGCAGGGCCCAGCATACGAGTGACCAGGCAGGGCTCACAGGGCCCAGTCCACAGACCTGCGCCAGGCCTCCCGCCATGAGCGCCACCCAAGCCTCGAGCTCAGGACTGACTGAGGAAGTGGGGCCTGCCAGCCTGGGGCCTGCTGGCCACACGAACCGGTACCACGCGGTTGGACACAAGGACAGGAGAGGGTCAGAGACATCAGGAAGCACAATTAGGCAATGGAGACCTAGACACCTATTCCCAGAACCCCAAGGCCCACACAACCTGTGAATTTGTCCCCATAACAAACATTTGGTAAGCACAAGTCAAGGCCCCTTAAGCGGAACAAATGCTAGCGCCTGCTCTGTGCAAGTGCTAGGGACACCTCAGAGAGCAAAGCACAAGCAGGCATCACTGCCTTCTCAGATGGAAGCGCCACTCTGGGTGACAGCGAGAGGACGAGGAACTTTGCAGACAGTGATGCTGGGGAAGGTGAGATCAGGGCAGCAGGGACACCTTGGGAACAGCACACTTACTCAGGACTGCTCAGCTGATGCCCGAGGACTCTGCAGCACACCGCCCAGTCCCCAGATGCCCTGGTACCTCCCTTCCAGCAGTCTGGGAAAAGCACGGCAGCTTGCCCTCAGACCTGCGTCCCCTTCTGGCCTCCCTATTTCTGCAAGCCCCATCACCATTCTCTCTGGGCTGCCTGGTTAGAAACCTCAAAGTTTTCCCAACACTCGGCTCCTTCATCTGCTATACTCAATCTGTCAGTGTGTTCTGCTACTCCCTGGAAGTCATTCCAGGGCACCCCCACTTTCACCATCGCCCCCACCTAGCCCTCCACCCTCCTTCCAGCACAGCGCTTCTCTGCCCACGAATCTTCAATGGCTCCTTCTGCCTGTGTGTTGCCCAAGTCTTCTCTCCTTGACGTTCAAGGTCCTCTTGGATGCAGTTAGTTCTGTCTCTCTCGGTCTGCCCTGGCGCTCCTCTGCTCCTCAACTCAAGCCCTCAATGAGGGTAGACAGGGCTTCCTTCATTTGTCCCATCCTCTCTGCTCTTGCTTTGCCTGCCCAGCCCCTCTTCCATCACTGAGTCTCCTCCAGCTCCAGCCGGGGCTAACACTCGCCTGTCGGCATGGGCTGTCACAGGCTTGTCAGCATGGACACCGTGTCCACTGAAGCACCCAACTATACACCGCCAGGAAGAAGGGCAGGACCCCACCTCACACCAAGGGCCTCAGTCGCCTCTCGGCCTCGGCAGGGCTCTGTGTAGATGATGTCAGTGCACAACTCGTAAAGAAACACCTGTGATGAGTCATTTTATAAAGTGCCCCCTCCCACAATTTAAAAGCAAGTGATCCCCAAGCGTAGGGAAGAAGGGGGCTGGAACCATCACTGGTCTGTGATGTGGGACAGAGTATGACACTGCCAGCCCCTGGGGCCCTCCCATCCTCATCTGTAAGGTGGAAATGTGCACATCCAACACACAGGGTCGCTGGGTGATTGAAACAAGCAGAGTACACAGTCAATACAACATTAAATTAATTCCTCTTTCTCTCCCATAATTTACCTAGCCTGGTACTGTGGTATAAGATTTTTTTCTGCATATTGGATTTGCTAAATGTAAGGCATACCCTATTTCACGTCACAAAATGGTTTTTTTCCTCTTTTTTTGTCACAAAATGCTATAATCAAGTAACAGCTATTTCTTATGTCCATGCTGTCAAAAGGGCCAGTGGACAAGTGCCGAGGGACAATGCCTACTCTATATGTGCCAACCACACATTCCATGCTGCCAACCCTCGGAAGCAGGTGGAATGACTCCCACTCTACAGGCTTGGAGAGGCTCAGAGAGGAGAAGCAGCGTGTCCCAGGTCATATGGGGAGTGTGGTGAGGACAGAACCCCAGGTGCGCCTGCTTGTAGCTAGAGCTGCCACCCTTCCCATGCTAGAGATGGCCTGGCTGCTTCTTCAAGGCTGAGCAAGGTGCCGAATGGTAGAAAGAAGGAGAAAGGACAAGGGCATGGATGGCAGCATATAGCACCTCTGCAGTGGGGTGAGCAGCAGGTCATGCCAGATGCCACAGAGTGACAGGAAGCTGGAGGACAAGCAGAGGACCCAAGTCCAAGGGAGGTACCTGCACTGTATCCAGTGGCCCAGGAGCACAGAGGTCCTGAGATGGGGTCCCCTGTGAGAAGCACCCCCTCTGTGGGAAGCCACACTGTCAGCCCCACATGGAGAAAGACACTGAGCTGACAATGGATGGACCCAACAGCTGAGGCCTCGCACAGTAGCAGGGTTCACCTAAGAACACAGGACTGTGTCCAGAGACATCCCATGCAACTGACGGGCCACAAAACCTCTTCGGGGCTTGGTTTCTGTGGGTTTGTGATACCTGCTTACAAGGGTGTTGTTGGTACAGACCAAACGTTTGGGGGGCTGGATGGAGTGAGGATCAAACGAAGTCATTCTTCCCCAAAGTGTCTGGAAACCTGCAGAACTCCAGGCATACACATGGGATGCGTACAGTGCCCTGCAGCAGACAGGCAAGCCGCATTCTTCCCACACACGCGCCAGGGCAGCCCACCTCGTCAGCCACATAACCACCGTCCTGCTCACCGTTCCCCTTGATTTCTGAGCTGGTTTTCCAACTCGCCAAGGTTGGTCTTCTTTCTTCTCATCTCTGCAGGGCTGACGCCCAGCTTGGGGGCAGCTGAGCTCCCCTTATCAAGGACCCTCTGTCTCCCAGCAGCACATAAGGTCTCCCTTAGAAGGGTCCGCTTCCCTCTTACTACACATATGTTCCCTCCCTATCCTGAGAGAACTCAAACTGGAAACCAACACCATGAAGAGCACCAGTCTCAGAAAGAACTTTCAACACTGGGAAAACCAATGATCAACATACCCAGGATAGCCGGTAGGGAAAACACTGAAATCCAAGATCTCCTCCCAGTACCCCTCCCTGTATCCCTACCTCTTCCCCACCTGGCAGGACCCATCCTGCCTCAGGGTGGGAAGAAACAGGTCCAGAGGAGGACGGGGGGTGGAGGTGGTGAGAGAGGCAGGAGGCTGTTGGGCAAGCCCAGGCCACAGAAATGAACAAAATATGGAAAATTAAACAAACCTAGACCGGATAATGTGTGCATATAAGATTAATTCTCCAACGGGTCGTGACCTTGACGAACACATTCAACCGGCGAGGAAAATAATAAACCTGATAAATCATGAAGCATGAGCCACAGCTTCAGCAAATAAAGCCAGCCTGATGAGGCCCAGTGGAGTTCCAGGGGCTTCCCTGCCTGACAGGACCAGACATTTCTCCAGCCCCTCATCCTCACCATGTAAGCAACCCCTCAGGGAGCACAGCCCAACCAGATTTCTCTCTCACATGCCCACCGCCAGCCCGGGCAGCCCCCATGCCAAAGGGCTCCACACTATCTGTTTCCAGGAGTCCTGGAAATGTCCCCACCACCAGGTGACCCACAGGGAGTGCAAGTGAAGGTAGTTCTCTTTGTCCCCGGCCGGGCTCCCTCCACTTGGACAGTCCTGACTTCCTGAGCCGGTCTTGAGCCATACCCACTGTCCGGCAGAAGAGCCCAGCCAGAACTTCCTCCCCTTCCCAGACAACCCAGGCCCCTGGGAGACATGCCCAGGAGAGCCACTGGAGGGAGGCAGGGAGGTGGCACCGCGTGGCATTGCCAGACAACAGCACCAGGAGGAAGATGGCAGCATCAAGTACAGATGCCAAGAGCCACGCAGCCCGAGGTCCGGGCGGAGAGCAGCTCCGGACCGCATTGCCCCGCCACTGCCAGGCGGCTGGGCCAGAGGGCCGTGGCCCCGCCGCCTCGCGCCTCCCCCACCCCAAGGCCCTGGCCAACTCTCCCCAGGCTCCACCTCCTCCCTCACTTTCCCCAGCCCCAGAGCCAGAGAAGGAGGCACAGGTGCTCTGGCGCCACAAACCCCCCGTCCCAGCTGTGGCGCGCGCCCTCCGCCGGGGCCAGGCCCCAGCCGCCCCCTCCCCCTCCCGCGCCCAATGCGGGTCTCCAGAGTTTCTCCCTCACTTCCCACTCGGGTGAACTAGGGAGGGATGGCCGGGATCCCCATCAGTCGCGGGAAGAGGGTCATTTCTGACAGGACGCCGATCCAGCCAAAGCCAGACGGCGCGTCGGGTGGGGGTGTGGTGGCGGCCGGAGTCCAGGGCAGGCAGGGCAGTCGAGGCAGCCGGCTGCGAGCGAAGGGGGAGGGGGCGTCGCGAGCCGGGCTGCGCCCCGGGAAGGCGGCCGGGGGGAGCGGAGGGTGACGAGGGGGAGCCGCGCCAGCGCCAGGAAGGGGCCGTCATCCCTGCAGGGGGCAGAGGCCGGGCCGCGAGTTGACGGGAAGGGGAGGACCCGGCGGGAGCACGGCGCGCGGGCGGTGCGGCGGGGCGGCGGGACGAGACGGGAACTCGGGGCAGCGCGGCGGCTCGGGGCGGGGGGCGCGGGGCCGGGGCGGCCGAAGGCGGGAGCGGGGCGGGGGCGGGCGCCACGGCCCCGAGGGAAGGAGCACCGGGGACGGCAGAAGTCGGGCGCGGCGCGGCGGGGGCCGGCGCGGGCGCACTCGGGACGGGCGGGGGGCCGCCCTCGGTGCGGCCGGGTCCCCGCGGCGGGCCGCTGTCCTTACCTGGGCGGCTCCACACTCCGGGCGCTGCGCGGGGGCGCGGGCGCTGCTCCGCCGGCCGCCGGGCTGTTGTTTTCCTTTTTCTTCCTTTTTTTTTTTTTTTTTTTTTTTTTTTTTTGGCTTCTTCCGCAGCAGCCGCGGCGGCTCCAGTCCGATCCGCCGGCAGCCGAAGGCAGAGTCTGTGTCCGGCTGCGAGCGAACCGGGAGCGGGGAGCGCGGGAGGCGCGCGGCGAGGCGCAGGGCGCCGCCCGGCGGGCAGCGTGGGAACTGCGGCGGCCCCGCGCGCGGCCAGCCGGGGGGGTCCCTACAGGGCCGCCGCCGCCCGCGCGCCAGGCGCCCGCCTCGAGTCGCCCCCGGAGCCCAGGCGCGAGGCCCGCGGGGTGACGGCGGGCCGGGGCGTGCAGGGCAAACTTCCCGCCGCGGGAGTCGGAGCGGCGCGGGGCCGGAGCGAGGGCCGCGCGGACGTAGTGGTGCGGAGTTGCGAGGCCTCAGCCGGGCGGCCGGGCGCTGCCCGCACCCTCCGCCGCCCTGCGCAAGGGGGCAGCCCACCGGGCCTGAGGAGTTTTGAGCTCTTCCGGCTTCTGCGGGCGAAGGGCGCCCTCCGATGGCGCTCGGGCCTCAGCGCGCAGGCCGAGCGCGCTTGGTTACCGGAGGGACTGCGGCCTCGGTGGTGGCGCGGAAGATGGAGATTGGGGAGGCTTTCTGAGGAGAGGTGAGACCACATTGTTCCGGGAGGCTGAGAAGCAACAGCTTGCATTTGGGTACTTCCAGGGCACTACTTTATGAATACAAGCATCTTGGGAGGAACTGTCATCGCTGTTAGGGACGAGGAGCCCGAGGCTAGAGGGTAAGGGACCAGCCCCAGGGCACACGGGTAGTATGTGCCGGGACTAAGGGCCACCCAGTGTCCTGACACATATGCAGTGCAGTGTTTATTATCATGTAGCTGCCTGCAAAACAAGGCTGAGCGTGGGACCCAGGGAGAATAGGGAGCCTGGGGACGTGTGGCTTCCTGAAACCTACTAGCTCCTCTTTTCCAACTCACAGGGTCTCTGTCTTGGGCAGACCGTGGAACTGGTCATGCAGTCCTCTGATCTTCTGTGGCCTGCGCCCCCACACCCACCCACAGTACACGCACCATCTTAACAAATTCTCTTGGCTTGTTCCCAGTCTTACTTGGTTGGGTTTTGGGGAGGAAAAAGCAATATAAGGATGCAGAATATTCTTTGACATTGCGTTCCCCAGCTAGGCCGGGGCTTCCTGCTTGGGCTTGGGGGTGGGACAAGGGCAGCAGTAGTGTCATCCTCCTCCCCCACTCCACACTGGGCCACTGGACAGGATGAGTGCGGGGAGGGTGGGGCTGCATTTCTCCTATCATCTAGCACCTGTTCCAAGACTGCTCCTCTAGCACAAGTGTGATTTCCAGAAACCACCCCATCAGCTTTACAGACTTGTCAAGGTGAACCTAGCCCATTTCACAGATAAGGAAACCCATTCAGGTTTAAGATTTCCTCTAGGAAAATCACATCTGAGGGAATAGGCCACACAGAACTGAGGTTTATTTCCGGTTCTGTTCGTCACTCTGGACCCACTCTCCTGTCTCTTTCTTTCCTCTTTGCACACAAAACAGAACAGCAGTGTGAGCCTAGCTGAAGGTTCCCTGGGCTGCCAGGGCTGAGAGGAATCCTAGCGACCTTGGCAAATGACTTCACTTTCCTCGGCCTCTACTCACCCATCTCTAAAAAGGAGGGAAGCAGATGATGGCTAGTTACCTTAAACATGCATGGATCTCTGGTCCCTTTGACTGGAGGGATGCAAGGTCAGTGAGCCTATCATCTGGGAAGGAAAATACTACATAAATGAAATGCTTCTTCATATTGTTTGGCCTGGTGTGCTCTTCTCTGACCCAGGGAAGGAAGGAGAAGCTTTATGCAGGTCACACAGATCGCTGGTGGCTAGAGGAAGCCTTGACTATGGCTTTGTGAGAACCCCAGTTTTTTTCCATTCCAGTGCAGAAGATCCTGACCTTCTCCTTTAAATGCCTGGCCCTAGAAGAAGGAGAAGGAATACCCACAAGCCAGAGTGAGCAACAGTGCCAGCACAGTCTGCTTTGAGCCCTGCCCTGGTTGCCCCCCACCCACTCTCCTGTCTCTTTCTTCCCTCTGTAGCCAGCTGTTGAATTCTTTTTAAATACTCACTGCTTGCTTCCCACCTTCTTTCCTCCTGAATGTCAATGCCGTTTGCCAAGCAAAATTCAATTCCGGGCAAGCTGATTTCTCAAACTCAGCTCCAGGGGTAGGAGGTTATTTTTGGATTCCACATCAGGGAGAGGTCAGAGGGCAGTGAACTGCCCCTGCTGATCTTAAACGAAGAAGCACAAAAGTTGGGAAATGGGGCCCCTTCCTCTAGATGCTCTTACTTGAAGTATCCCTCATACCTGGCTGCTACTATGCCAGACATACAGGGTTTGATTTGTTTGGACATCATGATTAGGACTGGTGAACTCAAGCTTTTTGGTAGGTAGAGCCTGCTGGCAGGTGCTTATTCTCCGGGATTTATTTTTAGCTTCCTCCCTCTTTGTATTTGCCTCAGGTACATCCACAGAGAATCCTTGATCTGAATTACCTACCTTGTCTTTTCCAGAAGTCCTTCTGAAGGCTTATCATAAGTACATAATGGGGCCTCACTCTATAAATGGGGCCTACGGAGGTACCCAGTGAGCAGGTGACCTGTCTTCACATTGCTTAGTGGCATATGCCATCATCATGTCACTGTCTGTCAGAAACTATTACAATAATCTTCTCACTGGTCTCCCTGTCTGTGGACTAGCTCACTTGAATACCTCTTCAAACAGCTGCCAGAATGGTGTAAACTGCCAGAATGGTGTAAACATGTAAACAAAACTGACAGCGTCACACCCAACCTGAAAACCGTTCCACCAACCCATATAACCCAGAAGGTGAAACAGTCCACAGTTCCTCAGCACAGATACTGGGTCCCTGCTTACTTCTGCCTCTCCCAACTTCCACCCCTGCCTGTCTCAAACACCATTAGTCCTAAAGTGCCTTGCATTCTGGTCATCCCTTCTTACACCTCTGTGCCTTAACCAACCGACTTGTGCCTGGAATCCCCACACCCTGGTACCTGCAAGTACAGCAGTGCATTCTCACCGCTCAGGACTCGGTTGGAATTCTCCCCTACCAGCAGCTCCTCAGACCTCCACATCTGGACCCTTCCCAACGGAACTCATCCCCCCTCCTCTGGGCCTCTCTTGCATGTATTAGAGTTTATGCTCACTTGTTTAGTGTCTGCTCTAATTGACAGTCAACTTGTCCTTCAGGATCTGTATTTTAGCTTCTTTCTTCTTTGGATTTGCCTCAAGTATATCCGTGAAGCAGAATATCTTATTTTAAATTTACCTGCCATTTCTTTTCCAAAGGCCCCAGGGAAGGTTTTTTTATAAGTTCACAAAGTATAGAATACAGAATAAGGGTTAGTGGGGGCCACAATTCCAGTGAATCACATTTGCTCCTGTCATTGGCCCGCATGAGTCAGGTGAAATTATCTAACGGGAAACTGTGAAACTATGAGTCCTTGCTAAGCTTGAAGTCTCTAAATCCAGACTAAAGTTGGAGTTCACATTTGAGAAAATAGAGGTCGAAAAAAGCAGAAGCCTGATTGTACATCCATGTTGCCATGTAGTATTATAGTTCATCTATCTTATGGGAACATTTGCTCAAACTCCAGAATAAAGAAAATAATAAATACCGTGTCCTTCTTGTCACTTGTCAAAGGATAAATGGTTCTTTTCTAAAGGAAAATGTCCAACAGAATTTGGAAGTAGAACTGAAGCTAGGAGGAGAAATGTTCTTTGATTTTTTGTTGTTGTTGTTGTTACTCACGCCTTAAAAGATAACATAACAAACAGTAGTTTTACCCAGTGACATTAGGGACAAGTGTTGGCAGAGAACAAATACTGTAAATGTAGCATGTGGGGTAAGCATCACATAGTCCCCAAGCCTCATTGTACCGTATTGTTTAGCCTAGCTGGTCACAAAGACCACACTCAATGTTAAAAAGCCACCCTCTGCCTTCACAACTATAGTCTAACCAGCTGCTTTCTCCCAACATCTCTTCTACTTCAGTAGTCTAGACATAAAGAATACTGTACATGCTGAAATGAAAGTGAAAATTTGGATCATCTTTGATCAGAATACAACCTGCTTCTCAATTCTGAGCCCTGTTCTCAACCCTAATGCGAGAACCTGATGCATTCTCGCTGGGTGCCTCACTGTCCATTCACTGCTTTGCAGAGGAGCTAAGCTGTCATGGTAATGTGTTCTTCAAGAAATCTTCAGTGCCTATTATGTGCAAGGCACCAGACCGAAAATAGAAAACAAATCTAGGACTTGTCCTCTCGGCATTCACAATCAAGTAAAAGGGACTGTAAATGTAGTGTGTTCTTCTCCTGGCAGCTTTGGTCCATTCAGACACTGGCTATTTTCTGTATCATATTGTGCAAGCAATTAACTCAGTTACATGGCCATTGTCCAGGCTAGCCAGTGGGGTGGGGTTGGAGTTGGAGGCAGGAGCATATGTTTTATGGCAATTGAAAAGTTGGGGCCAAGGACCCTGAACACACTCTGGCTTGAGTGAAAACCCAGAATTCTGTCGGAATCTTCTAAAGACCTGCATAGTAGCTAAAGCAGAACTACTACAGCTGCACCCACATGGGAAAGGGGCACTGCGTTCCTTTGCACAAATAAAGTCTTGTAACCTGCACCACCCTATCAGAGGCCCTGTGCTCACATCTCAAAGCAGCATTTTGCTTGCGATGAGCCTTATCCTTCCACATCCATCTTTCCTTGTTTGATTCTCAGTTTGCCTGAGAACTGAGAGGCATATTTTATTTCATCATGCTAAAGATACACACTACCCAGGAAGGAAGTAGAGAGGCTGAGTTAAAACTCAGGGCCTCTGGTTCCAGGACAGAAGGATGCTGTCTGAAAGATCATCATGGGAAGGGGTAAAGTTCGTTTAAGTCACTTGGAATAAAATGTAAAGAAGGACTAAAGAAGCTGCATTTTTTTTCATGTTTTCACTGTTTTCCTCCTCTCTCTCCAAGAGTAACCGAAGAGACAATACAACTGGCCAGGAGCAAGAGGCAGGAGGATGAGCAAATAGGGTAGCATTTTCCACCTGGGAGCAAAGCTGAATCGCTATAGCGATGGTAGGTATGCAGTGTGATCGACAAATATAGTGAATGTTTAAGGGTTTTTAAGTTTGAATCTATTGGGGGTTGGTGATTTCGCTCAGTAGTAGAGTGCTTGCCTAGCAAGCACAAGGCCCTGAGTTCAAGCCCCAGCACCCCCGCAAAATTGGAATTTATTAAAGTAAAAGACATATTGCTGTTAACCCCTCTCAAAATACTCCCCTTCACTTCAAACACACTTATCCCATCATTCTTGCCACTTTCAGAAGCAGTTCTGGAAGTCTTTTTTGTGTCTTTAGCTGTGCTGTCATAGTTGTCTCGATGTCCCAAATCAATTCAAAACCTTTACTTTTTACGGTCATTTTTACTTTGGGGAAGAGCCAGGAGTCACAAGGTGCCATACGTGGTGAATAAGCCAGATGAGGACACACTGTAATGCTTTTATGAGCCCATCTTTCTGTTGGATGACACTCTGCAACAGCATTGTTTGTATTTTTGATCCTACCTTTGTATTTTGATCCCTTAAAGACATGAAAAACTTCCAGAACTGCTTCAAAAAGTTGTGAGAAAAATAGGATATGTGTGGTCGAGGCAAGGGAAGTCTTTTGGGGAGGGGATTAATGTCAATGTATATTTTACTATGAATCTTTTTATTGATTCACCATAAATTTTGATCACACCCCACACAGAGTAAAAGTCTGTTACCTCAGTGCAAGAACACCGGGATATCCAAAGTGAGGTGGCAATTTCCATATTATCCTAGGTGTTTGGTATCTGGAATTTATCTAGAGTATATAGTTCTATCTGAATAGTGGCATTAAGTTGTCTTACGATGGGGGTTTGGGGATTTAGCTCGAGTGGTAGAGAGTGCTTTCCTAGCAAGCATAAGGCTCTGAGTTTGATCCCTAGCACCAAAAAAAAAAAAAAAAAGAACAAGTTGTCTTATGGATATTATACAGTGACACAGAGATATTATAAAGGTATTTGAAGGCAAAAAAAATGTGTGTATATTGTGTATGTGTGTACATATACACAGGTCTATATGTTTACATAAATATTACATATATATATATATTTCAACATATGTGTATATTTCAATGAAATACTGGCCAGTTCTCTTTCTCAGCTCAATAGAGCAATAATTTGTTGACTAGTGTATATCTGCCAGTAAGGCATTAGGCACTATAAGGGACAGAAATAAAAATCGGATGTGGTTTCTAGTTTCAGAAAACATACTCTGATGCATTTCATTTTCCCTCCTAAAGGAAGACCTTTAAATTTTATCTCACAGCAGTTTTCAAGAGCTTGGGTTCCCTTGAGGAATTCGGAGTAGTGAAAGGAGTAAGACAGCAGCATTTCTGTTCATGCAGGACACTGTCCCACTTGCTCAGCTAAACAAGGGCTGGGTCATATTCCAGAGCTGCACTAGGTAGTGCTGCGCCTGGGTGTGCAGTACTAGAAGAGACACTTTACCAGCCAGCTGCAGCCATAGCCAAAATTTCCAATTGGCCACCCTGGAGTTCAATGCGCAGTCATTACCGCCATTGTTCTTCCAGATTCCAGGAGATAGTCTCAAATGAATTGTTACCTTAATTTGGGAAAGACTAAAGGAAGATACGATAGCTGTATTCAAATACTTAAGATCATCTCTATGTTGTGCCACAACTAGGACCAATGAATAAAGGTCACAGAGGAGCCAATTTAGCTCAAATGAGAAAGAATTGATGAGTTGCCTCAGGAGGCAATGAGCTGCCCAGTACTAGGGGGGGAAAGCAGACAGACAGCCGTCTGCCAGGACTGCTGTGGAGGATGCCCGTCAGTGGACTGGGAGGGCGAATGAGGTTTCCAAATTCTTAGACCCTCTGTCTCCTTGTCCCAAGTCTAAAAGGAAATTTGCGTCTTTGGGGAAATTTCCCCAATTTTTGACTTTCAGCGGTCAAAAATTGCCTATGTCACTAGGTTCAATTCCCAGTAGCACACACACACCTATGCCCTCTGTTTTTGACCCTTTATGTTTTTCTTAGATGCATGGGCACTTTTCTTTAAATGCAGTGAAGATGATTAATACTGTACTAGAAAACGCAATAATTACTTGCATGCTGTACTGACAAAAGTGATATTATTGATATATTTAAGTATTATTAGATAAATAGCATTCATGGCCTTGTTAGAAAAGGCCATGTATTTTTATGAGAGGAAGATAGTTCCAAAATAAGACCGAGGTTTGAACATCATGCTTGTTTCTAAAATGACTTCTTAGAAAATATACACAAGAATATACATTCAGGAATGAAAACAGGTGTTAAGAAAGATGTGGAAAAGTATCTCAATCTATCTACTGCTCTTATGCCTCTCAGTCAGACTGCATCTCTTCCTAGAGGAAGGCTGGTTTTCTTCCAGCATTATGCACTTGGGGTGAAGCTCAGCACACACAATAATATCTTGTTCCTCTGAATACAAACTGTCTCCAAGCTACCCTTCCTTCCCATCTGATGGTGTACGCTACTTTTCAAATGCTAATTAATTGGGCCCACTGTGGAGGTGATATGGTTCTCTTAAAAATTTAGTGTAGAAAAAGGAATAGAGAAACACAATTGAAAAACAAACACAAAAGAGGTAGACCCAGGCAAAACTACCTATGCACAAATACCTATACATTTCCTACCTGCCTCCAGGCAAGATTTTTATTTTTGAGACATGATATAGGATCTGTTTTATGGTGGTGGTGGTCAATGAAGTACATAGATGGTTGTGGTGGGCCGTTTATTAAGTAATGGAGGTTACTCACAGAGGTTACTCCTGGGGCTGTTTCCAACCTTCAGTTGAATTTAGTGAATAATTAGTGGCTTTCGGGTGCCAGGCACTGTCCTTGGTACTGGTGGCACCTTTGTGAAGGGGATACCCTTGTGGGTAGCAAGGTCCCTGCAGCCAGAAGCTGGCTCACCCCAGGTGGCACAGACCAACAGTATTGCCCTGTCTGTGTGCTTCTGGGGTGGTTAACCCTACTAATTTCAGTCCTCAGTTCCATACTGCTACCCTTTACTCATTAAAAACAGGGCTGGTGGTACAGCAGCCTGTAGCTCAGTGAAACAGCATATGAATGAAGACCTAGGTTCAAATCTCCAGCATCCTCTACTGAAAGAATAAACAAAATAAAAAATATGAGCAGCTGAAAAATACATATGTACAAATGGAGCCATAAGCATTCTCAGGCTACTTTTCAGTGGTCATTATATAGGTATGTAGTTCATGTCAACACTGCACTTCATAACAACTAAATTTTCACAGCACTTCACAGTTTACAAAGTGCTTTCACCACAACCATATTTGTTCCTTGTCTGTACTCTCTGAGTTGTGTTATCTTCTTTTCCAAAATAGGAGAGCATCCTATTTAGTAAACTACGAGCCTTCAAGTAGCATTTTCTGATTTTAAATGAGAATAGTCTCCTTCCACTGCCATCCTAATATAGACATATGAGACTTGAGATAGAGTGTTTCACTGAATCAAGCTGTACAGTTCAGTGAACTGAAATTCAAACTCTGCTCCTTAAGGTTCCAGGCTCTTTTCTTAAAACAGAAGTAAGTCACCAGCTTTGCCTTGGGCTGAATGAAACGATCAAAACAGTCTTTGTAGGAAGAAAAACATAGGTGATACCAAAGTAGCTGAAAAATTCAACCTGTCACTTGAAGTAAGAGTAAAAATTACAGTAAAAACCTACCTTACTTTCACAAGAAGTTCAAGTGTATTTTATTTATAGCTCTCTTGTTTTGTGCCTCGTTTTATGTATGTGCCTTGTTTCAGATATGTCTCCCCCAGGAGCTGGGGCTAATGTGTATTAATTTAATAGAAAATGTTCGGAAAATACCCCTAAGGGTGGCATCTAGTGACCACTGTACATTTTTTTTTTTTAGTTACAAGAGCTGACTAGAAGGAGACTAGACTCCTTCTAGTCTCTAAATCCAGACAAAGTCATGCTCTTGTGTTTAACAAAGCACATGGATGACATTTAATAAATGTTAAATAATAAAAAGAATACTTCACAGTAACAATATGGGAAGAATCTCATTAAGCACAAGCAAAGTAAACAAGCCACCATCACATGTTTGGACTGCACAATGAGGCACCCTCCCCTTGGCCATTATAAAAGACAGAGACTCAGCGTCCACTCGGACATGGATGTTCCAGACAGCAGGCTTCACCAACACCACGGTGAGGGAAAGGGGAAAAAAAGTCTCTTTTATTCAGATCCCTTCCCTAATTATAACTGAGATCTAAATAAAGAAAATACAGCATGTGTGATCAGAAATTATTTAGAAGTAAATGCAAAGCCCCAGAGTGGGGAGTTTAATGACATTATCAGTGGCAAGGTCAGAGGAAGTGGACAGATGGGAGCACCAAATTATCAGCCATGGCATGAAAGAGGGAAAGGGACTCAAATTCCGAGGAGATGAATCAAGAGATTAAACTTTGTTTCCATGCTAATTCAAAACTGTGTGTCTAGGGCTTGAAGGAAAACAGAAGCAATGTAGTTTCCAATTGAGAAACTGCTCATTAATATCCGAACAAAGCAATAACCTCAGATAATAGGAAACATTATGACGTCTCCAGAGAACAGAGAAAAATTCAAATTTACTCTCCCATCCATGGAGCTTAGTTTAATACAATATATTCAACAGAGCTGAATAAATATCAACAAGAAGGTTGGGAGAAATACTTCACAATACTGATGTCTGGAAACAGGCCAGTTTAAAAAAAAAAAAGCAAGCAGGGAGATGTAGGTTGTTTTATTCCTCAGAAAGTAGCACTGGTGATTTGTGGTTCCAGGTGCCCAGCGGGGGAACGAACTAGGGGGCAGGACGGGAAGCAGAGGAAATGTGGATGGGAAGGGATGTGTTCTTGGCGCGATGAGATTGAAGGCTGATTCCACTGCGTTTATTACAGTGTTTTATGAAGCAATACAAGAGACATCCTCAGCTAACACCAGGATTGCACTAGACACGTAATATAACAAATGGTTTATAAAACGCTGCCGAATCTTCTAAATGACTAAACCTAAATAAATTGTCTCCTGTAAGCTTTTGGTGCCACATCCTTTCAGAGTACTTGTCTCATCTCAGGCAAAACAAGGATGAGAAGTCTGAGGTTAGGATGAGAATCGAGGAAACTGCTTGTTACCTTCACACACTTTACAAACTACCTTTCTGTTAGCTTTCTGTTTCTATCTTTCAATTACCAAAGAGCATGGGGATGGTAGGAAGGTTCAGATCAGCTGTTTTATGATAAATAAAACTGCTTTCAGCTCTCTTAATACCACTGGATCTTTAAAATTGGAGGAAAGACACTGAAACTAGACATGAAGCTCCCCTGGCATCTTGTGAGCCACTGTGCTGCTGTCAAGATCCAAAGCACATCTTAGCTCTTGCTATGTGATACACGTCTCTTAAAGGGAAAAACAGAACTGCTGGCAAATTGACCTAATGTAAACCCATCAGTAGATCCTAATAAGATTTGTAATAAGCAAAAATAAGCCATACATTTTCATAGCCCATTCCAACCAAGCTCTCGTCCTATGCTCCTCAACTTCGTGCAATAGACATTTTGGGCTCTCAGGCAGTCAAAGAACAGTTGAACTCTCACGAGATATTTTGTATTGTGAAGACAAGTCAAAAAATTATTTTAAAAAATACCTAATTGTTACCATTTATCGAGCATTTGCTGTGTGCTAGGCACTACACTTCATGTGGACTCTTTTGGTTTCATGATACAGCTCTTATGAGGCAGGTACTCATGTGTTGTGGCTTATATCTAGATGTCCCCCAAGGCCTCATGCACTCATGGGTGGGGCTTTTGGGAGGTGGCTGAATCATGGATCTGTGATCCTGGATTAAGGATGCAATAATTGGATTAATCCACTGATTGGCTTAGTATGTTTCTGGGTGTGGGTGGTGGGGAGCCCCACCCTGGGTGTGGGTGGCACCAACCAATAGGCTTGTAGCCTAGATGGAATATAAAGATGGAAGGCAGCCTGGGTGCCCCCTACGTGCTCTGCCATGGACTGTTTCTCCTCTGTGATGCCCCTCTCCAATGCCACCCTCCTTGGAGCCAGCTGACTATAGACAGAAATCTTGACAAACTGTGAGCTGAAATAAACTGCTCCTCTTTTAACTTGTGGTTGTCAGGTATTTGTCCTAGGAACAAAGAAGTAACTAAGACATCATGTTACTTCCCTTGGGCAGATAATGAAGTTGGGGCTTAGCAAAGTCAAGTGCCTTGTCCAGGGTCATACAGTTAGGAAGTGGCTAAGCCTCGACTGTCTGATGCCCAAAGATCATGCTCTTTATCTAATTGGAGACCTCAAAATAATGGAAGGGCTTATTGTGTAAGAGTAAATCCCTCATGACAGATGTTTACCATCTCCAGAGTAAGCAGAGAATGGATTTAGGCACTGAGTCACTTGGTATGGGGACAGAGTAGGTGATTTCTGAGATTCTGTTTTCTTACAAATTTTAAAAAGATATAATCCATATGCCATACAATTCCCCATTTAAAATGTATGATTTGATGGTTTTTAGTGCATTCCCAAATTTATACAACCATCACTAATTCCAGAACATTTTCCTCACCCACTCTCCCTTCTTTCCAGCCTCGGGTAACTGCTAATCTGTTTTCTGTCTCCTAGAATTTAGTTATTCTAGACATTTCATATAAATGAATCATATGACATGTGGCCTTACGTGACTGGCTTCTTCACTTAGTGTGAAGTTTTTAAGGTTCATCATATCTCATGTAGTAGTACTTTATTCCTCTCTTATGATCAAATAATGTCCCAGTGGAGGTATCACATTTTGCTTACCCATTCATTAAATTAGCCGATGCACTCTACTTTCGACTCTGATATTTTATGAACACAAGACTCCAGGCCTTGATCCAACTAGGAAAACTAACCTATCGGGCTCAACTCCACCTGAGCCTAGGGCTAAATTCGCAGCTTCTTGCTGGACGTGTACAGCTCAGTCCAGCACTCAATATGGCCAGAGGTAAACTGACTTCCCCTATGAGGCCTCTCCCCTGTCCGTGTTTCTCCACTTCTGTTAATGAGACCATCTCTTATACTCACAAAATAGTTTCAACTTCTCCCTCTCTTCTATGTAGCATGTTAACTTGTGTCAACTTCCTACTCTTTCACTACCAAATTTACTGCTCATTTTGATACTCCAGTAGCCTTCCAGGCATCTCTCTACTTCCTAACCCTCTTTCTACTCTATCCTACCAAGCATAATACAATTGCTGAATTGGTCTTTTTAATCCTCAGCTTTGTTTGAGTCATTCCCAAGATCAAAAGCCTTGAATGCAATGGAAACATCTCAGGATTTCTACCCCTGAGTTCCTGTAGGTAACTGCAAGGTAGTGAGGGGGAAAGGCAAAACAGTGGTATCCATGTACTTGTCTTCACTATTTGATTGTAAACACTTTTAAGGGCAGAACTATTTCTGCAGCTGGATAATAAAGACAGTTTTGGTGGAATCCTGGCTGTACTACTAGGGACGTCACCATCATCATCACTAGCTTCAGTAACTTCATCTACAAAAAGGCAGAGAAATCACTGATCTCTCTGGGCCCTTGTGAAGATTATAGGTAATGTATGTAAAGTGGATGGCACCTGCCACATTGTTTGTATTCAGTAATTTGTGGCTATTTTTTTAATACTTGTCTTTGTAACCTTTGCAAAATGTAGCACACTACTCTGCCGGTACTGGTACTCGAAAATACTTTGGTAGCTAAGTGGAGCTTTAGGGGGTCAGGTGGAGTGCCCCAGGAAAACCACGGCTACAGGGGTATCAGGCACAGCCAGCAGTAACTCATGTTTGCTAGAGATGAGAAAGGTGAGCTTGAAAAGATGAGTAGGATTCAGATGGCTAGAGAGGAAGAAGGGGCGCATTACAGAGGGAAAGCAAAGGCCGAGGCAGAACATGGAATGCCAGGTCGGGAGACAGGAAGGAGGCCAAGACTTACTGGAGAAGGATTCACGATGGAGAGTAGAAGGAAATGAAGCCGGCTGGATAAATTATAAACATTCGGACACTAAGCAGAGTTTAGTCTCAGTAGAGCAGTAACCACAGAGCCTGCACAGATTCTTGGGGAGAAGTGGTGTGATGAAGGGAGCGTCTTCAGGGACACTGAATGGGTAGTTATGTGCATGACAGATTGGAGAGCAAGAGGAGACAATTTATGCAGGTGTTTAGTGTTGAAGATGTGCAGCAAAATGACCTGGCTCCACTGGGAATAGAGCAAGGGGTAAATCAGGGAGACAGTTTGAAAGAAGGAAAAAAAAAATCACAGGGCCTAGATATAAATTCTGTAAATGATCCTAATCTTTGGCCTCATTTCCCTACAATGTTTCTTTTTTTTAAATTTTTCTTTCTCAAACCATCTTCAAAGACCACGCTCCTGATTTTGTAAAGCCTTGTTTTGTGAAACAAAGTGGGGATAAGTTAACCAATTAGTCAACTGACTCAGTCACAGCTGCCAAACTATTCTGGCTCAAGATAGCAAAATTCTTGCTTATTTTAATCTCCTAGGTATGTCCAGCCTTTGACTGCAATTTGGTGCAGAATATCTCTGAAGAGAGGAAGAACAGGTGAAGAAGGTAAGTTTACAACACATGTCTGATGATCTACAACCTTCCTCCCACACTCCCATTAGAGTGCCAATACCTCCAAAGGAAGCAACACTAGGCTTTATACTCATAAAGCAAAACGCCACTGACAGCCACATTGTAATTTATCCCAAAGAGGACAATTTCTAAAAGGGAAAAAGACGATTTGAGATTATTTGAATTTATTTTGAGGTTTTTACTTTAGGAGGTACCTTAAGAGCAGTTTCGTCTCACCTCTTTTTCCTTCACCAGAGCTATCTGTAAATATTTGATTGCATGAAAGCTTTGAGTTGTCTGGGACTTACTCTTGCAAGTTAGACGTTTTTCTGATGGCACGTTTGCTTGCCAAATCACCAACTCAACTAGCTCACATTGCAGGAACTCTACTTTGGGGAAGTCTCACGGTCCCTCCTCAGCCAATGCCCAGTGAATCTCCTGGGAACAAGGAATGTCAGATCTTTTACACACAAAAACCTCCAAGTTGCTTGAAAACTAGCAGTGAGACCAGGGAAAAAGAGGTAAAAATGTTTCATCAGTCTGCAGGTCAACAGGAAGAAGTTATCAAAAAAAAAAAAAAATTCAAAAGAGGAAGAGGAAAAAAGGAAATTTACAGGGACAGACCTCAGTGAGTGATACTAAAATCATTCTTTTATCCGAAGCAACACACAAGATTAGGAAAGAAAAGGATAGAGCTCACCTGAGAACACCCAGCAAGCCAGCAGATAATCCGTCTCTTTTTTCTTGTGTCAAGTTCACAGGCTGTCAGAGTTGGAAGGACTTTAGAGAAAAGTGTCACTCAGCTTTCTCCATGTAAGATGAGAATAGAGGCCCAGATAAGGTAAACGACTTGTTCAAAGTGAGACAAGCTGAGACCACAGCAGAGATTAGAGAGAACTCAGTTTGGTTTGATCTTGCTTCCCTGATGGGGATGGCCCTCTTACTACGAACAGGAGAGGGAGGTGGAAAAGAACCCCTGAGATCCTGCCATCCACTAGATTTCAGGCCATGATGTTGGGCTCTTGGTTTCTCCAGAAAGGGTTTCAAGGTACTGTTCGGACTTATACTCTCTAATAGACATGGCAATTAACACATTTTCAAGAAGACAAAACACAAACTGTCATTAAACAGGCACAATGTAACTCGATGCCTATTAAAAAATTAAAAAGAAAATAAGTAGCTAATGTATTTGAAGAGCATAGTGATATTTCCAAAGTACCAAGATCTAGCTGTAACTGGAAGATAAAACTAAGAAATACCAACCTGCTGCACATGGAAGGGGACCTGCAGCTGGAGGACAACACTACAGTTACACAGGACAACTGGGAAATTTCTGGAGCATCCACCCCTTTGTAACAGCAGCACCAGAACAGCACAAGCCCAATACACAGGTTTCCCTACAACCAAGGTTCTTGCTAAATCAAAAATAAAGGGCAATTTTACTTTCTTCAAAGATCAACTTACTTTTAAAATTTTATTATTTTAAAGATCAGCATCCAATTTTTAAAAAAATGAACACAAAACATTCTGCTCCTTGAAAGCCTGGGGCTTAGATGTACAGAATATTCTAATATATGAAATGTAGCTGTATTAGTGGGAGATATTTACATACCCTAACCTCACTGATCATTTTTTTCTTCTTCTTCAAGTACCTAAGACTCTAGAATGAAAAACAAACTTTGGGGAGACCCAACCCACTGAGTAATTTTTCATTCGATCCTTATAACTGTTGAGTATTATTTACTCTTACAGAAGAAAAAATGGAAACTAAAAGGCTAACCTACCCACAGTCACAAGTAAGTAAGTAGAAGAGGGCAACTGATTCCTAATCATCCAGGTTCCGGCTCTTTTCACTATACCAACACTTCTTAAAGTGGCCTGAAAACCTCTGTGGGTATCCAAGACTCTTTCAGGGGATCTAGGGAGTCAAAGTTATTTTCCTAAAACACTGAGACAGCATTTGCCTTTTCACCATGTGAACATTTGCACTGACGGTGCAAAAACAATGTGGGTGAAGCTGCTGGAGGCTTAGCACAAATCAAGGCTGTGGCACCAAACCGTACTAACCATCGCGACATTGCTACCACTCATTTGCAATACAGACTCTGCCCGTTTCACTTAAGAATGCCTCAATTGTGATGGAGCACTTAATCCCAGCTCTAGGAGGATGCCAAGTTCAAGGCCACACTGAGCTACCTAGCGAGACCCTGTGTCCAAAAAAAAAAAGTCCTTGATGAAGCACAATACAAACTATTGCTATAAAATCTCAATCCTTGAATACATGTTGTGCATGCATGTGTGTGTTGCTAAGGATTGAATCCAGGGTCCACAGAGCTCCACCTCCAGCCCCACATCTTACTATTTTATGTGATGATATGAGAGGCATGCATAATGCATCTCTACCACATACCAAAGTACTGTGGCTGAAGGGAAAGTACATGCATGATTACTTGAGCTAAAATGTAACCAGCCACTTTTTACTCTTTGTTCTTCTTTTAAATTTAAGACTATTTTACCCTAAAAGCATGACTGGTAAGTTATTTCAGACTTGAATATGTGGCAGATATTTTCTCAAAAATGAAATGAGTGAGCTTATCATTTCAAAAAAAACTGTATTTGTTGCTAGCGATAAGAAAAAAATCATTATTTTGGAAGTTTTCATTACCATGAGACTTTGATGAGCTCGACTGTGAAAATGACCAATGAGATTTTTTTAATATAAGGAAATGTATCAACATTATATAAGGAAATGTACCAACATTTACTACATAAGTTAGTAAGCCAGTATTTCCAAATGACCAGTACAGGATACTACAAATCACGCATAGCTGAAAGGTAACTTTCTTCACAGGTTTAAAGTATATAATGGACAAACAGATTTTTAGTGCAACAGAGAAAAACTTCATTGATACTGTTTGAGTCCATACTGCATCTCTCTTAAGAAACTATCACTTGTCAGGTTTTGCTGTAGTATCAAAGAAGAAAATCCTTAATTATCTGAAAAGGGCATTAAAATACTTCTCCCTTTAAAAACATGTCTGTGTGTGAGGGGCTGGGGATTTAGCTCAGTGATTAGAGTGCTTGCCTTGCAAGCACAAGGGCCTGAGTTCGATCCCCGGCACCAAAAAAAAAAAAAAAAAAAAAAAAAATGTCTGTGTGAGGCTGGATTTTCTCTTTATATAACTGCAGATTACATGCGGAAACATGTGAATCTTGTTGCCTTCTTTATGCCAGATGTTCAAGATATTCCAAAAACTCTACAAAACTCTTCTCAGTAAGTATTTTATTGTGGAAAATACAGTAATTTTTCATGAAAATGTGATTTATAATAACACGTAATGGACTTAATTTTTAAATTTTTATTAATTTACTCATAACTTTTGATAGGTACAATCCACATGTTTGTAAGCTTCCCTATAAAGTCTTCCATAATTTTTAAGTGTAAAGTAGTCCTGAGAGAAAAGAAAGATTGAAAATCACTGCATTCATACAGCTATTTGATCTTTAACAAAGCAGCAAAAAACATGCACTGGAGGAAAGATAGCCTCTTTAATAAATGCTGCTGGGAAAATTGGACATCCACATGCACAAGACTGAATCTAGAACCATTATATCTCACCATGTACTAAACTAAAATCAAAATGTATCAAAGATCTAAATGTTAAAACAGAAACAATCATGGAAGATAAAATAGGTACAATTCTTGAAGATATAGCTCTTAGCAGGGACTTTATGAACAGAACCCCAATGGCATGAGAAATAATACTGAGAATCAAAAAATGGGATCATACCAAATTAAAAAGCTTGTGCACATCAAAGGAAAAAACCAACAGAGTGAAGAGACAATCTACAGAACGGGAAAAAAAAACCTTGTCAGCCATTTCTCAGACAGAGGACTAAAGTCAAGAATACATAAAGAACTCAAAAAAAAAAATCAGACCCCCCCCAAAATAAAAGACCCAATCAAAACATGGGCAACTGGGATGAGAGCACCCTGCTCTGCAGCAGCAGGCCCCAGAGATAGCTTTCACTGTCCCTGTTTCCCTGAGACTTTGCTCGTTTTACCCCTCAAAGTCTCACATCTCAGGAGCGCCTTTAGCCTTGGCAAATCGACACAATGGGGTACCCTATTCCCAAACCTCAGCTTTATCGAATGCCTCTAAATCAAGAATTTGGTTTCCCTACTGCAAAAGTGAGTTAGAGTCAAGCACTCAGTCTCTTTGCCAAGGAAATCTGAGGCTTAAAAATGAGCAGATCATAACAAACACAAGGGGTACACACAACAGGTGCTGAGTGAGAAGCCAGGCTCATGGAAGGAAAAAGGGGCAGGGCTGAATACACACTTCTCAGAAGGGCAAGTGGCTAATAAATACACGAAAAAATGGTCATCACTGCTGGCCATCAGAGAAATGCAAATTAAAACTACACTGAGATACCATCTTACCCCAGAAAGAATGGCTAGCATCAAAAAATCTAAGAACAAGTGCTAGCAAGGATGTGGGGAAAAAGGAACTCTACTACACTGTTGGTGGACAAGTAAACTAGTACAACCACTATGGAAATCAGTGTGGCAATGCCTCAGAAAACTAAAAACAGAAATTCTGTTTGACTCAGCTGTGCTTCTAGGTATCTTCCCGAAAGAGTTAGAGTCATCGTATTACAGGAATATGTGCATGCCCATGTGTATAGTAGCACAATTTATAATAGTTAACTTTGGAAACAGCATGCATGTTTATCAACAGAAAAATGGATAAGGAAAATGTGGTATTTATACAATGGAATACTAAGCTACCATGAAGAGACAAATGAGGCATTTGTAGGTAAATGGACGCAACTTGAGAACATACCGTTACGTAAAACAAGTCAGGCACACGAGCTCAAATATGGCATTGTTTCTCTTACATGAGAAACATGAAGAACAAAACAGAAGACAGATAAATAGAAAATAGGGAGAAATTCAAATACTTCCCCAAACTACAGATTCCATTGTTCAAAAAACATTTCAATATATATACTAAGTGGTTTCATTTATACTACTAGTTTATCTTAGCTTGGTGGAAAGAAAGTTTTGTGCCATCTGTTCCTTTGTTTGTTTTTCATTTTTTGAGACAGTGTCTTTGTTATGTAGTTCAGGCTGGTCTGTAACTCACTATGTAGCCTGGGCTGGCCTTGAACTTGCAGCAATCCTCTTGCCTCAGCCTCCCAAGTGCTGGGATTGTAGGCGTGCCCACCACACGGGGCCTTGTTTCTTTAAGAATCTTTTTGGTTTATGTCTTGTACTCTGAGTAACTACTTTGAAGATAATGATATGCAGTGTAAATTGCTATTCTCTTATTGGATTATAAAATTTTGTTCTATTTTTTCATAAAATTTTTAAAATCATGCCATTATATTATCTTACTGCTTTTAATATTTAAAATAATGATAAGTTTAAAAATTCTCTATACAGGGGTGGGGATTTAGCTCAGTGGTAGAGCACTTGCCTAGCAAGCACAAGGCCCTAAATTTGATCCCTGGCACCCACTTGCCAGGTGTAGTGGCGCACGCCTGTAATCCCAGCACTCGGGAGGCTGAGGCAGGAGGACTGCCATGAATGTGGGGCCAGTCTGAGCTACACAGTGAGTGCAAGACCAGCCTGGACTACATAGCGAGACCCTGTCTCAAAAAGAAAAAAAAAATTATCTGTACAGACACTTCTCCAAAAATTTCATGATTACCAAGATGTACCCTAGTAAGTGTTTTTGATCAGTGTATGTTCAGACAAGCCCAATCCAGTGATCAAATGCACAAAGAAAGAGATCGCCTAAAACGAAATGCTTGTAACAGCAGCTTCAGTTATAGCTAAGTCCCAACACACTGTAAGCAATGAGAGAAGAGAGCACCATCTATCTTAAATAGCCTCATAGCAAGGTCCTCACTGATACCCAGCTAATGATGATGTCTCACTAGTGATAGAATATGGAAACAAACATATTCCTTCACAGCTAAAATCGAGAGCATGCTTTTAGTCACAAGAATTATCTGACATTATAGAAAAAATGGGAAACATCTCTAACTAGCTATTATCTGTAATGTTTTATAAAACATAAAATTTAATTTAAAAGCAACCTTTAGCTGGGCATGGTGGCACACACCTGTAATCCTAGCACCTGGGGAGGCCGAGGCAGGAGGATCACGAGTAGAAGCCTAGTCCGGGCAATCTAGCAATTTAGTGAGACACTGCCTCAAAATTCAAAAATTTCAGAGGTGTTGGGGATGTAGCTCAGTATGAAGGCTCTGGGTTCAATCCCCAGTATTACAATAAAACAAGAAAAATCCAAAAGAGCTATTTTTAAATATTTTTCAAACATCAAGATAGACCCTGTTAGCTTTGATGTATGTATTAAACCTTTGGTGAGATGGCCACTTGGCTTAAAGGGGCAATAAAAGTAGAAGCTACTGCTCACGTACAGAGAGTTTTATTTTCTCCATTCTATTATTAGAAGAGGGCTAATATAGTATGAGCATTATTTGTCCTATCAGACATATATGTTTCTAAATAGAAGAATAAATTAATTTAATTTCTAACAGAGCTAAGACTACAAATATTTAACGTTTGAAAATTCTTAATTTTTAAAATGTTTAACTAAAAGACTCTACAAAATACAGTGCTAAGCATTTTTTTGTTCCTTCAGTCACAGCTTTCAGTCAGTTCCGAATGCCTAAAAACTAAAACACTATCCCTCAAATAAGTCAAATTAAACCTGTATTTCAAAACCAAAATATAAAAAACACCAAAAGTCAGTGAGCCTTCTGAGTTTAAATAGTATCCATAAAAGCACAAAAATGTTTGTAAGTTAGAAAGCTTAGCATTGGGGATAGGGATGATAATAAAAATACCATATTTTTCATTTAGGGTAGTATTAAACCAAAGTTATCTTCAACTGAGCCATAAAAGCTGGCCCATTGATTCTACTGAATTATACACTTAAAGATGGTGAAAGGGCACATTTTATGTCATATATATTTTACCAAAATTTTAAAAAATTAATGTAACTTACCAAAACCCAATAGAGTGTACACATTAAATGGATGCACTGTAAGATATGTGATTTGTATCTTAATAAAACTGTTTTAAAAAGAACAGCGACAAAGTTGCCCCACTGCTAGTAAAATCCTGGCTGCTAGTTTATTTGAAGAAGTTCACGTATCATCCAGCAAAGATACTCCAGTAAGTGGGAAGGTGTTTGAGTCACTGCCATTAAGATCGTTACGAGCTATCAGCTGCTTGACTCTTCTAAAATGACTTGTGTAAGACAGTAAAAATGCATACAAATAAAAACTCACATACTTGGTTCCTTTAAGCTTATTTAATATTTGAATTCTTATTTTCTATTTTCCCAGGCCCCAGAAAACAGAAAGGTTTTAGATGACCAATATTTTGTTCCAGAAACATACAGCCTTATTAGCTAATTCATAAAAGAGCTATTTTACAAAGGTACATCTGGATAATTAGAACAATAAAGTCTTTTAGGTATTTCAAAATGTGATCAGTAAAAATACATGATTATTAATAAAGTTTTTTTTAAAGATAGTTCCAGATTTTTTAAAAGCAATTTCTGTTAAAGAGTACATGATTGTATGGTGAACAAGGAAAATAAAATGTTCTAGTAGGAAGAGGCTTATTAAAAATAACCAACAGTGTGCACATTACAGTTACCATTTTTGAAGTACATCTGCTTAGCAGTTGGCACCTGGAAATGGCAGGGAGGCTTCCTTCTAGGAGGTACATTTTTTTTTCCTACCAGCTTATTACCAAAACCCTCAGTTCCAGTGGAGAAGGCATAAGGAATAAGACAAAAGGAATTCTTCTTGAAGGAAGAATAATTTTGCAGATCACTCTGAAAAGATGGCAATGTCAGAAAAGCATGATTTACAAAACAAAAATTCTACTACGGGGTGAGGTGGGGGACTAGCCCATAGTAAGCTGCTCTAAGTTCCTGCTAATTTTGTATTTTGAGGTCTTAAGTACTGTTCTCAGTGGTGTCCTCTATGACATGTAGGGAAGGAAACACTGACCAAAGCTCTAGTAGCTCCAAATAATATCACACTGCAACTTCACAGAAGCGAGCTTCCAGTATGAAATATGGATGCCCCAGGTAATGCATCAAATTTACCAATGTCAAAGCAGAGAAAAAGATCCAAGTAAATGACAGCTTGCAGAAAGCACAATTATTTTCCTTAGCTTCTAAAAATCAGGGAAGAAAAGGACCTTTTTCCTCTACTATCATAGTAGCTCCCTTTTCCTCCCCAAAACACAATAAAAAAAACAAATAAAAGCCCACTTTTTAAAGGGGGACTGACTTTATAACAGTCATTAGAAGTTGTTTTGGGGAAAAGAAAGCCAAAAAAGCTCATAAAATATACCTCCCATGCAATATAATACATAGTTGCAATTTAAGTTCTAAAAGCCAACATAACTCTAACAATCCAAGTTGGCTGATTTTAAAGTATACAAAATATATGGCTAGGATGCTAATCATGATTTTAAATTATAGCACTTTGCTGATTGCCTTGATTAATTCAGTCTGTTCTCTGAAAAGGAAGAAGACACTCCAAATGTAATTTGGCACTTAACAGCAAAGGAGCCATTAAGCCCACAAGAGCAAGCGGAGTGTCACTCACTGCAGCTCACTTCCAGAGCGAACACACAGCTTTCTGGCTTTGGGAAGGCTGTTTTTCCATTTCCTTGTACTCTTTGGCACAAGAGTAGATTCTAACTTCTAGTCATATAACTTAAACCACTTTGAGATGGGAACCAGTCTCACTCAAAGACAGGGAAAATATCTAATTCCATCATCCTGAGAGGGAGACACAAGAATCTAATGGACATGATTACAATGGCCAAAATGAAATGGAAGGCATGGGAGGCTGGGTTAGGAGGGGGAAAGGAAAAGGTTAGGATAAGATAAAAGGAACATTCACATTCAAAATGGTGGGGGTTTTTTTCCAGAATTAATTTGTCTTGGGGCTTCATTTGAAAATCTAATTTATTTGGAAGTATTAGAGCTGTAGTCCAAGTATTTTTTCAGTTAGCTCTGTTACAGTTCCAAGAAGAGAAAAAGAAAAAGAATCACTAAGAACAAGATAATGGCTGAGTTGGAAGAGCAAACAAAACTTCATTCAAGTTTTTTGAGTGCTAGGGAATTATGCAGTGACCTTGCAGTGCCTGAAGTTAGAGGAAAGTTTTACCTTTCTCCTGACTATCTCATGATAGTTTAGTGTCAAGTGGCTACAGGTATAACCCTTTTCCTTGGGACTGACATTATTTCCAGCAGCACAATATAACCATTTGGTTTCTACTTGCTTCTCCTAAGAGATACAGAAAGTTCCAAATTCCAAGCTTCACTTATATATTAGCTTCTGCTTCTAAAATTTTAAATCCCACTCTGATTAAATTATACTTGGCCTATGACTAGAAACATAATTTCAACTGATAGATGAATTACCAAGATAAAAGTTGATCTACCTAAAAACAGGTCAGTTTTGAAGGACAGAAACAGGAATCTGGACACAAATAAATGAGCTTGTTAAGTTGTAGTGGTGTTTATAAAAGTTGGGAATCCTTGCCATTTGTGGTGAGGGAAAAATCTGCCTTTTGGGGTAGCACTGGGGGACTGTCAGAAAGAATAAAATTACATCCCGACTACCCACAGAATTCAGCGGGCACTACTGAAAGATGTGAGCAATGGATGAACTCCTTGTTTATTAAGAGAATTTACAGATTGACAAATGATTTTGCTTTAGTTGGCAAAATACTTCAAAAACATTTACCTAATGCACAAAGAAAATCACAGACAGCTGATGTAATTGAAGGAGTTCTCAAGTTACAATTCTGATACATTTATCCTCTGTAGGTGCTGCCAATACTGCTATGATCCTAGAGCAGGCAGTTATCAACACTGTGCCTGCAGTATCCAGTGTATACTCTGGTCTGCATTTCCTAAGGTCATTCATGGCCCAGTGTGAACAGAGCTGCAGTGGCGAAGTCGGAGGAAGTGCTTCTGGAGCTGGTGTAAGCGGTTCTGCCTCCTCCACATCTCTCTCCACTCCACCGCTGGCTCTCCTTGTGACTCAAAGAGCCCTTTGGCACCCTCAGTGCAAAAAATTAGAGTCAAACCTCCAGGTACTATTATTTTACTGGCCTTATAATCAGCAGTACCCGTGGCTAACGATAGCCATGGTTCAACTCAGTAGTGATTCAGTTTAGATAACCTTCCCAAACTCTTTACCCACCCCATCCCCCCTTCCTTAGCAACCCCCACCACCATGGAAGCATTTCCATTTGTTTGTTCCTAGTTCCTGCTCAATCTGCAGGGATGGTTTTACACAAGTGCCAAAGTCCAATGTATAATTATAAAAATGAAACAATACCAAGAATAACAAATTTATAATCAAGAAAATAAAAATTTGCTTTCTCCCCCCCCAAATCCCAACCCTCAATAGAAAAGAAAATAGAAGAAAATACACCCATTTTCAAGTGCCTGCTATTTAGTACTCTGAAGATTTCTGTTAATTGGGGGTGGATCGCAGCTACAGAGAGGTGCTTGCCTCAGGGTGGAAGCCCACCTACTCTCTGACCACGTAAGGGCCACAGAGCACACCATGCTACAGAGAGGTGCTTGCCTCAGGGTGGAAGCCCACCTACTCTCTGACCACGTAAGGGCCACAGAGCACACCATGCCTTTAAGGTGAACCTCAGAAAAGCAGTGTACTGAGCAGCAGAGGGCACGGCACACACTTCAGCGACATTATTCCTCCTGCCCCTTCTCAATTCCTCTTCTGTATCACCTCTCTACCACTCCTCATAGCCCATGCTGACCTCTGCTTCAGGAGCAACTGATCCTTGGGTGTACTAAATACAAAGGGCTAAAACTCTCACTACTTAAAACAAGGCAAATAAAAATTAAAATGTGCTTTCAAATATGGAATGAGTCAAATAAATACATCTGATTTTCTCTTTTTCTTATGTCTAAGTACAATTTCATATCCTACACCCAAAGCTCTATACATTTGGTTTTTGTTCTGAATCAAAATGACTTTCCAACAGTGAGGAGAGTGAGGGAAGGAACATTCCCTCACCGACAGACCAGTGCAGCTGCCAGGCTGTGAAGAACTAGTCCCGCTCTGGGCACCGTGGGACACAGCTAATCCCTGGGGGTTCTCAGGCTGGTCCTCTAGCACTCCATCTCTGCGTCCACACTGGAGCCAGGATGTGGGTGATACATGGCCGACGCTCAAAATCCAACAACCTGCAGTCACCTCCGAGACACTCGGCTCTAACTTTTATCTGAGAAGAATAAAGATATATGTAAACTGGGTTAAGAACAAATGAGCACTCAAAACGTCAACCAAACGAGCAAAGACAAAATTGCAGAGACAATGTATGAAATCCACGGGCACGAGCATATGCTTGTTTCTGGATCAGAACAGTTAGCGCCTTCTCAAAGTACACCAGATAATGAGTCTGAACTGCAGCAGTGACCAACTCATCTGTAGTCAAGGACAGACGCTGGCCTCACGGTCAGGAGAGGCACTAAAGTAGAGCAGGGCTGGGCAGGGACAGTCCTTCTCCCTGGGGGATCACAGCAGCACCAGCACGTCACACACTGAAGTTGCGATTTATCAGGCGTCCTGATGCTTGTGCTTTTGAAAAGGTGAAGAGCAAGAGAGAAGAGAAGTAGCCTGGGAACTGACAGCTGCAGTTCTTCTGAGAGAAGCAAGAGCAGAGTCAGCAGACAAGAGCTTTTGTTTGATATATGATGTTTGGAAACACGCAGTTTTTAAAGACAGAAAAGAAATGGAATTGCGGAAGGTTTTTATTTTAAAGAATAATAAATCACTTTATTCAGTGTACTGTTTGAGCAGGATGATTTTAGTCAGAGGCCAAAAATTTCCCATACCTGAGTGCTTGTCTGTGAGGGCTGATCCAGCCAGCCTTTGGCAAAGAAGAGCGTAGTTTTCCTCCATCTTCTGTAAAACAAAACCCGCAGCTTTTCATTTGGACAGCATAAGAAAAACAAAAAACTGTTCAAAGTAGGAAAAAAGGCATTTCTATATTAGAGGTACATGCACCCCAATTTCAGTCATTAATAATTTTGTTAATGTGCGTGGGGAAAGTAAACTTCCTTTTCCCATTTCTCCTTTGACTGAATGAGTAGCTTCAAACTTTCCCAGGTGAAAAAACTCTCCCAGCCATGATGGGGTGGGGGGGTGCAGCTGGCAGGAAAGGCGACTCTCCCATCCCAGGAGTCACCCTGAACACGGCCTCCCATCATGTGGCACAAGCTACATGAAAGCCAACCTGCCCATAATGGCATTTTAGCTATTTCATTTCATCAGCACAGGATGATACTACATATACTCATACAAAAATTTATTATATGAAGTTAAAAAAAATTAAGAGTGAACAATCTTTAGCTTAAAGGCTAAGAGCACACTCTTAAACCTGTCCCTAAAGCCTTCCAACTAAATGATGTGATGAAAAACATGTGGGCTCTAGCAGCTGTGTCTACAGAAGGCCCACCTTAGTAGTCTTTTTCTTCAAAATTGCCACACAAGTGATTTTTGGAACAGTGACATCTTCCATTACCGATTTATAAAATATTCCATTCATGACCAAGTTTTTGGACTGCAGGAGCCCCTAAAGCCAATTTCTATCTTTTATGGCACCCAGGAAATTACTAACATTACCTAGTAAGTCACAGATTATTAATAGGTTATGGCAAGTAATAGGATTTCCCGGCCTAAACTCATAACTATACAAATGCTACCTAGGTTCAGCTTATTGTTTATGCCACCTAATGGCTGCCAGGTGACTTCCTCAAGCATTTTTACATTCTTAAACTTAGAAACATATATGGACAATTATAGAGGTACAATTTTCTCTGTGCTTGTGACATGTCACAATAACAACCGTGTGCATCTTAGCTTTTTATCTAAGCCTATTCACAAATAATGGTTTTAAAAAACCCTAAAGATCTAAAACCTGGACAAGTCTAAAATTTCATTCCTTACTTTCATTGTGCTAAATGGGTTTCTTAGGATTAAGTCCTACAGATGCTGAAGTGTGAGGTACCTTTAAGTGTTCAAGGTCAGCCTCTATTTTATGAATGTACTCCATGATCTGGCTTTGTGAATCTGTACAAGAGGAGGGACTCTGGATCTCAAAACAGGAATCCTCCAGAGCTCCCCAGCGCCGCTGGACCAGGAATTCTGGGGTGAATGGCGAACCTGCCCCATCAGAATGTGCACTCTGGGGAGAATGTTGTTGCTGGTAGGTGGAGTCCATAGAGGGGATGCCTGCCACAGGCTGCAGGGCAAATGAGGAAGCAACCTCCTCATCTGTGGAGCTCTCCTGCACTGTGTCATAGCCATCAAGGATCAAGCAATTTCCTATTGATGAAGACAGAACGCTTTGATGAGATTAGCACTGATACCAGGAAATCAAAAAATAGAGATAAGCTTGTACGCTGACAACTGGAAAAGTTATTAAAACAGGGAAAATTCATTAACTCCAAAATTTCATTTTAAGTCTATCAGAATTTTCTCACTTCACATTAAAGCTAAACTTGGTAAACTTTCATGATAACTCCTGAATAATTTCATATTAGTTAGCATTTCAAAAGTTTAAAGCTGAAAATTAGAAAGTCCCTATATGATTTTGCCACCACTTGCTCCCCTACCAATTACCTCTCTTACCTGACCTCCTCCCACTCTCCCCACCCTACACTCCCTAACCACAAAGAGTTTGCCCTCTGCTTTCACTGGGGCACTGCTGCCAGGATCCACACAGCTCTCTGCTCAGTAGAGGTCCACTTCCCTGAAATCCCTGACTGCCCTCATCACTCTCTTCCTAATACTAACATCTGTTTGTTTTCTTAGTTATCATTACTCTTTCCTCTAAGAGCAGCTAAGCTTCTTGAGAACAGGGGACTTTTCTGCATTTTATTCAATTCTCTATCTCCTAGCCTCTAGGATGAGGTCTGGCATACATATTTATTGTATGAATGAATAAATACTACACACACAGACAAACAACACAAATAATGCTTGGATACTCAATATTCATCCCAGCATACAGGACGGTTAACAATGAGCAAAATAAAAGTTTAAATGTAAAGAACTTGCCTGAGATGTGTAAATTAACATCCTTCTCTTCCTTTTTAACTGCTCCATCACCTTCTGATGGATTATCATCACTATGTGCTTCACGGGCATCAAAAAAGTGCTCTCCACTCTCATCAAGACCCCCTTCTGGCTCTGCGGTAGGCATCTCCGGGGTCAGAATCATGTGGTCCAGTACTAAAATGTCACTTGCCTGGCTATCTTGGCATGCCAGTACCACTGAATCCCGTGGAGCAGAAGATTCAGTTGAAGTCCGTGAACTGTAACAACTTGCAGTGTCACCAGTTCCAGTTCTAAAGGGCGTCTGTCCTTCAGCAGAATGACAGGCCTTAGTATTTTCAGAGTTCTGGATTCCACTGTCGGCCTGTGCCCCCTGAGAGGCTATCCTACATCTGGGGAAATGCTGCCAGTCTTCCTGATTGCTCTTCTCAGCCAAACCTAGCTGTTGTACCAGCAGCTGCTTCAACAAACCCACTAATAAGTTAGAGCAGGGGATGAAGAAAAAAAAAAGAAAGAAAGATGTTAGCAGAAGGATCAGGACTGTACACACAGCATTTAGCCCTTACCACTGTATAAGTTCTTTCAGCTGCTGTTAGGATTTCTAAGGCCTAGGTCTAAGAAGCTGGTAGGATTTCTAAGGCCTAGGTCTAAGAAGCTGGTAGGATTTCTAAGGCCTAGGTCTCCCTATAAAGCTGACCTTTTTGGCATATCCCAGAATCCTAATTCTTTAAAACCCAGTCACTCCCAGAAAGGCTTTCAGCTGTTTTGGCAAAGGGAAGTCTAGAATGGGTTGGATTTTCTCTGAACTTAGTGCCCTTCTGCCCTGAGAAATGAGTAGCTCTAAATAGGTGACCTGGGGCTGGCAGATTTAGGCCTTCTCCGAGGACACTTTATAAATCTCAGGAGACCAGAAAGTTAAGGAGGGAATTAGTTCCCTCCTATACTTGGGTCTCTGTATCTCCACAGAGCATCAGATCATCTACATAATGTAAGAGGATGATGCCCTCTTTTTCTATTGTATCAGGTCTTGTGCTAGGGCTGGGCCAAAAAGATGGGGACTATCTTGAAACCCCTAGGGGTGGACTGTCTAGGTCAGCTGTCCCACCCCCACTGGTGGATTATTTGGGGGAGGGGGCATGCTGGGGATCAAACTCAGGGCCTGAGCTAAATCCCCAACATCCCACTGGTGGATTTTTAAAGGCAAAGAAGTTATGACCCTCAAGGAACCCAAAGGAAAGCACCTTTTAGATCTAAGACTGAAAAGCAGCTGGCTGAAGTTGGAAGCTGTGTCAATAAAGCACAGGGATTGAGCACAACCAGATGCAGAGGCACCACAGCCTCACTAATGAGGTGCAGGTCTGGAACCAGTCTCCACCCACTAGGCCCCTCCTGACTCAATGACGGGAGTATTAGAGGGGTGACAGCCTCTCCCAAGAGTTCCTGTTTAAGTAGTCCTTGAACCATATGCTTTAGTACTTCTCTAACAGCTAACAATTATAAAGTTTTAGAGCAAAATTTCAAGATCAAGGGCCATACAACACCTCAACATGACAATCATGATGATATTATTATCTCGAACACTTTTAAATGTTGACCCAGTGAAGAAATGCTTGTTAGTCAGTTATCTTTATCTAATTACCAGATACTGGACGACATAAGTTGTTACATTTTAATAGGGTGCCATCAAAGAAGAATGTACCTGTCTACAGATGTCTCTTATAAGTTACCAATGTCCAAAGAAAAAGAAAAAGGAAAAGCACATTCAGATTTTATTCAAGATTAAATTAGCTGAGTTATCAATCATCTCTAAAACTCAGTACTTTTTAACAACATAACCAAAATATTAATCCTTTATCTTTTTCTTTTTCTGGGAACTGAACTCAGGGCCTTGCACATGCTAGGCAAGCACTCTTGCACTGAACTACATCCCCAGTGCCAAAATATTCACCTTACACAATCACTTGTTTTGAAAAATTAAAGTGCCATCTTCTAGAGAAGACTTAATGTTAAAACTAGAGTTGACAAGAGTTAAGCACCCTAAGCAGGTAAGTGTGCCTCTCTTTGGAATCCCAAATACCATCACCATGCCTATATTTAATTTTCCATGTAACTGGAATAATAATCGAAAGGTATGTAAGGATGCTGAAAGGCTGTGTTAGGCTAGATAGAAAAGCTAAATGTTCTGCTTTTTCTAGAAGCAAACACCACAGGTTTTGGTATTTTCCCTCATCTTTTATTAAGACATATAGAACACTTACTTTATCATTTACAGTAACTCAAGAATCTCCTAAAATGGTGGAGGAAATAAAATTGCCTTGTGAAAAAATTTAATTCCAATGATAGGTAGTAATACATATAATTTCAAAAAATAAGAAGACATTCATCAGTATTTAAAAAAAAAAACTACCTTACTGGTGGCACAGCTTTTCAGCTTGTTGCAAATAAGAACCACTAACTTTCAATGGATTAAGTTTATGCTGAGGTCATTCATACAGTGACAGAGCTCTAGGACAATATTAGCCAAACCATTAGAAATCACTAAGACTATTAATTCAGGAGAATCTACAGAAGTTAAATTTTAAATAGCCAGCTCCTTAATATCATCCTGGGCTTAATTTATATCTTATATTTCTTTAGGTAAACAGTTTCCACATAGGTCTGAGTCTCTGACCCTCTGTCTTTCTGTTCTCCATCAACTTTCAGGGAGGTGCCATGAATTCTTATGGCTTTGATACTCAAATCTCTCTTCCGAATCTCTTTCTGCACAGTGCCAGCCCTAAAATTCCAACTTTCTGCTATTCACTGCCTCTTGAATAGTTTGTCCTCATTGTCCTAATCTTGACACATTTTAAAATGGAACTCATGCTCTCTGCAAAATAATGAAAGGGAAAAAAAAGTATGGCAACAGGAGGTAGGTGATGCAGCAGTGATCCATTCTGACTCTTACTTCCAACAAGAATACTGAAATTATCTCTAGATACTCCCTTTCCTTTACCCTCATATCCAAGTAAATCAATTGTTTTAAATATGCAAGGACTCCTCTCTTGATTCTAAACCTTTCAATCTTGAACCCAGAGCACTATAATAGAGTGCACCACTCCAGCCCTCTTTCCATTAAAATCCTTGTGCAGCTCTCAGCTACAGTAATCTTTTTTCATTAGTCATACCTTAGCTTTAAAACCTCTACTGGTTTTCTACAGCTAGATCAAGTGTTCTCAGACTTTTCCCCCACCTCATTACACCTGAAAGATGTGGTAGCCTCACATTGTGACAGTGATTCTCAACTATGCTGGAGGGGAAGGAGGCAGCTAACGAGAGAGAGAGAGAGAGAGAGAGAGAGAGAGAGAGAGAGAGAGAGAGAGAGAGAGAGAGAGAGAGAGAGAGAAGGGGGCTCTGAATCTCAAAAAGAGAGATATAGGAACACATGTAGTTTTGAAAAAGCTCTTAAAACATTGTGATGTATATCCTTAAAGTATACAGCCCACAGTCTGGTACTCGATGTTCACAAAAGCTGGGCTCAATAGCACATCTTTGATCTTTCCAACTTTATCTCCCATGCCCCTTTCACTTATAGCATCTACCACAGCCTCACTACTCTCTGAACATCCTTACATTTTCCTGTCTGTGCTTTTGGTCTTACCATTATTCTTGTCTGAATGACTTCTATTCTTCCACAAACCTGTTTGAATCTTACCCGTCCTTCAAGACAATAATCATATCTCTCTTGTTCTCTAATGCCTCCCTTCTCTGGTCACCTAAGTCCAGATCAATTTTGATATACCTGCAACATTATCATTTGAATTTTATTTGAAAGGCTGAGAGTGGGATGGGCAGGAATTTCTATCATCTTCCCCATTAGAATATAAATTTCTAGAAGAGAAAAGTTATAGCTTACACTTCTTTAGATACTCCCTAAATGACTCTTCAGTATATTACATAACTCTTAGACTTAAGTATCTGTAATGCCAGGCATGGTGGCGCATGCCTGGCATCCCAGGAATTGGGAGGCTGAGGCAAGGGGATCACCGTGAGTTCGAGGTTCGTCTGGGCTAATTAGTGAGTTCAAGACCGGCCTGAACTACATAGTGAGACCCTGACTCAAAAAAAAAAAAAAAAAAAAAGGTATCTATAATGAGTTAGGAATAAAACTTACAATTCCTTAGTGCATCCAATGCCCACCGTTCTTCTGAGACAGGCAAGTGTGGATCTGGGATTATGATCTGATAGTTCTCTCCACCTTCCGGTAGTGTCCCATCTGCATGCTGCTCCTTTGCAAACTGTCTCTCCATCACGAAAGGATCATCGGCCTCTGATTTTCCAGAGGTGCTCAGTGAATGGGTCTGAGGTTTTGATGATATTAAGGGAGATTCTAATCCCAAATCTCTGTCTACTCGGTGGAACAGAAAAGGCAGAGTATATCTTAACAAAACTTTAAACTTTTAACATGAAGTATTCAGGAAATACTTGGAAAATAATAACCACCTAAGCTATGGAGATCATCTACTAAGTAAAACACACAGCACTTGGGATAGTGTTATAGTGGCACAGCGAAGCCTCCAAAACAGAGTTTCTTAAACTGTATAGCTGATGCCAGAACCTGTATAAACCAAAAGTTTCAAAGTTTCTTTGCATTTTAGCAGATAATAAACTACATTCTTCCAGGAAAACTTGTCTTTTAAAATTTACCTGGACTCTGCAGATTAGTGACTGAAATGTCATGATGTTCCACTTTTAATTTTGGAGCTTCTTCTTCATCATTGTCTCCTCTGTAGAAGAAAAAAAATCTCAGAGCTTCAGGACATACCCAAACATTGTTACAACCAAATGTAAGAATTATCAATTTCTTTTCTGACCAAAACCACAATAATCCTATTACACAACAGTTCTATTATGACACAAAGGAACACTCACTCGCAAGGTGGTGGCTGTAATGGAATAATTGGCTTTGTGGACTGCTCCTTCACTGATGCAGCCATTTGACAGATTAGGTCCTGCCAGCTTCAGGGAGTGTGAAAGGAATCCAAAACACAAAACAGAAAAGAAAAAAGAAATGCTCTTTAAGTACACTTAGAAAGCAAAAATACAAAAACAATTCTGCCAGAGACTATCTTTATTTCGGCAACATAAGACTAGGCAGAGGTTCTAAAACTATAAAGAAAAATCTAACATTATAGATACATCGTCCATTAAAAAAAACTCACTTGACAGTTGTGAGAATTTTTTGCTTTAGAAAATTCCTTTTGCTAGAACAAAATCAAAATAAAAGATTTCAATCTAAAAAGGCAAAAGTTCTTCAGAGACTATCTCTAAAAGGATAGAAAAGAAGTACTTGGTGACTATATAGTTTTTGGTTTTCAGAGTCTTAAGAAAGAAAGTCAAGTTTGTGTATTATTATACATGGTATAATGAAAATACTAATGACAGCAAGGTAGCTAATACATACACAGTCTTTTCAGAAACAGTCTGTGCCACCAGTTCATAAATTTGGGCCCCATTATCTGACATGGAGATGACGAATAAAGCTTTGTTATCTGAAAAAAAAAGACAAAATTCATTCTACAACTCTGATCTAGAGAAGCCATGAGTGTCATTTCCAGGATCTTGGTAATATTCTGCATCTTGACTTAGATAAATGCTGCATATGTTTACTTTCTAAAAAGTCATCAAGTTATATATTTAAATGTCGTATCATTTACTGCATGTTATACTATAAATATTATACTTCAATAAAACAAAGATTATAAGAATATTAATCCCACAGTAGATTAGAAACAAGATGTCAAAGTCCACGTCACTGAAATGGGTATTATTACTCCTTTGCATTTATTTTGAACTCTCTGAATAATATTCAGTGATTAGTGGAGAAAAGAGGTCACAAAGTTATTTTGCCATTATGAAATTAACAAGGTTTAAAAGGGATCTCATTGTGGTACAGTTAAAATACAATTTGCCAATTTAATCTTGAAAAACCCAAACTACACCCACCTCTTTAGTTTTCATTTTTTTCCCATCAAATCAAAAGACACACTTCTCTAATCAAAGACTTCTTGTGGGGATTACCTCTCAATCATCTATCTTCACTGGTATCTATCAATGATTTGAACATATAATACAGCCAAAGTAACTGCATAAACTCACATGTAGAAAATGACTCGGCAACTGAAATAATTTGGAGGTATAAATTCTTAACTTTTTTTCATGTTTTGTTTCCTTCTGCTTTTCCTTTTAAGGACAAGGTCTCAGTAGGCTGGCCGGAATTTGCTATGTAGCTAGGGTGACCTCCTGTCCTAGCCTCTCAAGTACTGGGATTACAGATATGTGACACCACACCTGGCTTCTTAATACAGTTTTAATAAACTTCACTTTATTTGCCTAAGTATATAAAAGTAACAAAACTCTATACCAGTTGTGTTATATAAGCAACTCTGAATATCTTATGCGACTTTACAGTGAATCTGAAGGTTAGCATCCTCCAGTGGACATACTTGCCTGTTGCCACTTGTCGAACTAACACCGTATTCAACTTAATGACAGGACTAAATGTGTGTTTGCTATCAGCTGTAGATGCCAGAATCTTACTATGGCACCTTAATACCAGTTTATCATCCTGCTTTTGTAACAACACAAGAATGTCTTCCAGCAGTAATGTATACAGATCTAGAAACAAAAAGGTGGGAGTACAGAAAGTGAGATATATTTAATACACTTTAAAACAACTTGACAGAGAAATTTTACTTCTGATAAATCTAACAATGTAAAAACTAATTTCATTCGTTTTTATTGTATTTCACCAGAGCAATCAGTCTGTGACCAACAAGAATTAGAAACAATGGTCCCTCACCAAAGACAGTTGAGAGTTAGTGGCGTAAAGAAAACTTATTACTTAAAGAGACTTATTCTTAAGAATAATAGAAATAGAGGACTGATTCATGATAAAGTTTTCTTTCTGCTGCATTTCTAATCTTTAACATACTTTACATAATACAAAATGACAGTAGCAGATTTTTCTATAGTTATCTAAATAACACAAAGCAGCACTGCTAACTACCGCACTGCAAACTATGAATGGTTCTTTGTTTTTCCCTTTGGCAAAAAGGAACTTTCCTATTCTTTCCCTTTCTCCACTCTTCCCAAAATCTGACAGACAAATCAGACTTACCAATAGTTTTGTCTCTGTTCACCTTCCACACCAATGGCCCTTCATGAATCATCTTCCTCTTTGTTAAATCCAAATTCTGCCAAAGAGAATTACAAATTTTTTCCAAGCACTCAATGAGATTATTTTCTATATAATTTGATCTCTTTTCAAAACTTTCATAATGTAAAAGATACCATTTATATTCAACTATTATTGCCATCTGTTTTGAAAGTCGAATAAAGTAACCAACACAAAATCTTTTAAAAAGGAAAAGGCATCTTGCAGAAAAACCGTCAAGAGTATTATCCTCCAAGTTACACTCCAAATAGATGATAACAGGTTATGAAAATGCAGCTACAAACACTCAGCCACTACACTCCCAACCCATGCCTTAAGATGAGGAAGAATCATGAGGCACAGCCTTGTCTACATGAGGCTTCTGCATGCTACAGCTCTAATTCTAAAGAAAGTTGTAAAGAACAGCATTCAACATGAAAAGTCCCATGCTTACTCTAAATGTCAATAAATTATTAGCAAGAGAATCTTTTTTTTTTTTTTAAACATAAGTAGCACTAGGAAAATCTCAGTCTTTGGAAGTTAACAGGGCAAGTTCATTAAATGCTTCTCCTCCACTGGTATGTGGGGATTGAACTCAGCACCTTCACCTCGAGCTACACTTCCAGCACATTTTTATTGTTTATTTTTAGACAGAGTTTCGCTAAGTCACTAAGTTGCCCAGGCTGGACTCAAACTTTTGATCTTCCTGCCACAGTGCTAATGATACAGGCATGTACCACCATGGCTGGCTATTAAGCATGCTTTTTAATAAACAGTTACATATGACATAGAAATCTATTTTAAAAAGTCATCAAATAAATCTGCTGAAATAACTACCTAGTGAAATGGTATAAGAAACTTAAAATACTAAAAAGTTTATGATATAAAAGCCCAGGTACAAGAAGTGGCAATTAGTAAACATTTTACTATCATTCCTGTAATAGTTTTAACTTTTTATGTTTTGCAAGAGCTTCAGGGAAAAATAATTATTTTATTCAGTGATACAGAAAGTTCTGGTAGTAAATAAGCTACAGTACACAGTAAAATTAAATTTACTAAAGACTAATGCTCCTTAGTCTTCTGACAGTTAGTGTCAAGTAAAGTTAGCTTCTCAAAAAATATTCCTCTAACAAAAGTAACCATCATACAGATCAGACATATAATGTCAGAATAAAATAATAAATACAGATAATACATGACATAAGAACTCCTTCAGAGGATGGATATTCCCATTGAGATGTTAATTACCTGCAGGGTCTTTAGTACATTTTATTTTATTTTTTTAAATTATGGTTAGACCATCTCTTACCCTGAGCTCTTCAACATTTGGGTACTCTGACAACTTCAGATTGGAGGTATCAAGGCGACGCTGATAATCTTCTAAGCGCTGAAAAGCAGACAAGATGGAGCCATGGTTACTGCTTTGGTCATCAATGGCCTTTCTTTCTAAATCAATGGACATTTAAAAATCTGCATTTTACTGAGCTTACTGAGATACTAGACATGACTGATAATTTACACTTTCTTAAACACCTCTTCCTTCGCTATGGCGATATTACACTTTCCCAGTTTTCTTGCTCTTTGCCTGTCCCTTCTCAATTCTCTTTTCAAACTCTGGCTCTTAACTAGCTTATATTTATCTTCTAAATATGCAAACTATTCACAGAATACAAAATAGAAGGTAATATAAAGCATACAACAAAAAGTCTTTCAATTTTCCTCAATTTTCTCTAAAGAAGGAATCAATAAAATCCATTTCTTGAGTAGCCTTTGAGAAAAATCCAATGCAAATAGAATGTATCCATACTCAAGTACACTGGTCTCTGTGTGTACTGAAAAGAACAGATACATTCCTTGCAAACGACTGGGGGTGACACTATGCATTCCTCTGATATTCCTATAATGTATTCCTCATCCAAATGGTAGATTTAATGTATTCAACATATGTATTCCTCTGTGTGTGTGTGTGTGTGTGTGAGAGAGAGAGAGAGAGACTTATCAATGTTATCTTGGAGACTGTTCCACATTAGCACATTCACAGAGATGTCTAATTTTTTTCAATGACCACACAGTATTTAACTCTGTGCATGAACTATAATTTATTTAACTGTATCTTAGTGATAGACAAACAGATCAATTTCAAACTTCTCCAGTAACAAACTCTGTACTAAGATGGCCTGAAATATATGCCTTTGTACATTTGTGTAGATGCAACTACAGAATACATTTCTACAGGAACCACTGGATTGAAGAGTAGTGCATTCTTCCTAAATATCACAAAAAATTCTAAATACACAGAAGTTTGAATATATGTAGCAAATATCTACTAGTATATACCTACCACATACACCTTGCTATATTTGTTTAATTACAGATCTGTCCATCTATTCATCCTTCTATCTACCCAAACACCATCTTATTTTTGGTATATATTTCAAAATAAATCATACACCTAAGTACAGTTTAACCCTAAACACTACAGCATACATATCATGAATAAGAGTTCAATACCCGTTTATAGCTCTTTTTAAAGATAGTATTTATATACTGCAAAATGTACATTTTTAAAATCAATCTTTCCACAAGTTTGGACAAATGCATACACCTTTGCAACTCAAACTCCCATCAAGATCTGAAATATTACAACACCCCAGAACACGTTCTTGCACTTCTTCCCAGTTAGTCTCTACCCCCACATCTGTGGGGGAAAAATTGTGGCAACAATTTTTCTAATTTTTTTCTACCACAGATTAGTTTATCCTCTTAGAAGTTCATATAAATAGAATTATATGTACTATTTTGTGTCTGGTTTCTTTCACTCAGCATATTAGTAAGATTCATTCCTTTTAATCACTAGTAGTATTCTATTTTGTGATGATATCACAGTTGGTTTATCCACTTTCCTGCTGATGAATTCTTGGGCTGTTTCCAGTTTTTGACTGTTATGAACAAAGCTGCCATAAATACTCCTGTGTAAATCTGTTTGTGGGCATAAATCTTCATTTCTCTTGAGTAAAATCACTACAAACAGAATTGCTGGGTCAAAAGGTAGAGAAGCAGGGGCAGGTACATTTTAATTTAAACATTGCCAAATTTGTCTCTGAGGTTTCATCATTTTATACTCTAAATAATACATTTGAAAGTACGTATTTTTCTACAGTCTCCCTAATGGAGTTATCATCATACTCAGTTCCTAAGAAACTACATCCACTGTCCATGGATTTAATTAACCTCTGTATGCTCACAGTCTTTTTTTGGTGGGGGGGAACAGGGTCTTGTTATGGAGTGCAGGCTGGCCTTGACCTCACTATGTAGGCCAGCCTGGCCTCGAACTAATGGCAATCCTCCTGCCTCAGCCTCCCAAGTGCTGGGATTACAAGCATACACCACCAGCCCGTCTACAATCTTAAACTTCTATCTTCAGCACAGTCCTCTTGGAGACAGACCTGTATAGCTAACTGCTTACTGCACATCTCCACCTGAAATCCCAAACCAAACTCATCTTCCCCACAAGTCTGAGACTTCTCCTGTTCATCCACGTCCTGTCCATCCACAAACCAGAGAACTGGGCGGGGGGGGATTTATTTTTGTCATCACTTCTCAGATCCTCTGAGCCAGTCACCAAGTCCTGCCAATTTTACCTCCTGAATACTTCTCCAGTTTTTGCCATTTTCTACACTTACTTCAAAGACCTTGTACTGCTAACAGATTCATGACTGGGGTCTCCCATTCATTAACTTCTCATTATCTTCCTCCTTCAATCCACTCTCCGTAGAACAGTGTAAGTGATACAGTGAAATTGTGAACAATTTCAATGTCTATAATCAATTCCCACTGCTCTTAGAATAAAAATTAGTCTTTAACGTGGTGAAAGGGGCCTTGTTTACTTCTTTTTATGCCACTCTGACACTTCCTAAGCACATTCCGCACTCATCTATTTCAGTTACTCAAACAGACAATGCTTCCTCTGTATGACAGCACTTTTGTACATAGTGCGTCCTCTACCTCTGTGTTAAACCCCTCCACACAGTTTATGTTCATTTCTACTCATTCCTTAGAGCACGTCTCAAATGTCAATTCTTGAAAGATGCTTTCCTGATCACCACTACTTAACATCCTCAAGCTAAGCTAGGCCCCCCTAGTTAGGTACTTACTGTATCCTGGAATTTTCCTTAATAGCAGTTATCACAACTGACAGAAAACACTCGCACTATAATCTGTTAAATAACTCTCTATCCTGCTAGAAAACAAGCTCAATGTGGATGGACATTGTGCTCATTTTCTCAACCACTCTATATCCTATGCCCAGTGTACAGCGTCATATTCTATAAGTATCTGTTGAACATATACATGAATGAATGAGCAAACAATCATCTAGAGAAATTCAAAACAGTCAAGTACAACTCTGAGATTCTATCACAAATTTATCTAGACTTATGTACTACATGAATAGCTAACAAATGCCTTGTCCATCAATTATGCAATGATTATTTCACAGATTCCAGGTACTGCTAACTTACTATTCTCACTGCCATGCTGTACCTTCTTGCTTTCCCTTTTTACCTGCTTGTTTTCTGCCTCCTTGACAGCCTGATTGACATAGTTTAATATCTGACGACAGTGATCTGCAGCTTTCTTCACCTTCTCCCTTTCTGTTGGCCATTCTAAATACGGGGAAGAAAACCAAAATGTAAAATGAGAAAATTAGAAAATAAAAATATACATATGCTGTAATTGTGAGATTTCATTTTATTTCATTAGTTTTAAGTACAAACTAAGACCCTAAATATTTTCATACCAGTTAAAACCCAGGCAGAGTCTCAACTCAGGAAGTCTTTGGACAGGTGAGATCTCAACTCGTTTGCCCCAGAATAAGACCCAACTGGAGATGAAAGCACCAGCACCGGTCAGCCTGTCCTCGCCTTGCCTGCCATCGTGGACTAGACAAGGAGCAACAGAACAATGAGATATAATCTTCTCCATGATGCTGGTCATCACTGTGGTAATGACTGGCTACTAATTACAGCTGAAGTTTATTTTCCAGTTAGGTCTTATTTTGGGGGAAACACAATACTACTTTAAAACAAAGATTCTCATTTAAAAAAAAACAAAAACTATAGTATAGAATCCTAACTCCAGGAATGATGCTTTATACAAAGTAGTGGGGTCACAATGTTACACACTGCAGGAGGCAGGTCTTACTTAGTCACCCAGATGGGACCTTTTTTGTTCTTAGAATCTCACAGTTCAGAGCTTACATGATTATGGCCAGTGCACTTCTTAAGCAGTATTTTTTGAGTAAACAAATTCCAAAATACGTTTCTTCGAATCTGAGGTTATATTTAAACAAACAAATAGATTATAACATTTGTATCATTAAGAGAAGATGAAGTTCACCAAAATATGCTAAGGCTGTACTATTTCTACAATCTAAAGAAGTCAAAACCAGAATATCCCAAATTATAATCCAGTCTAAAAAACAGTGCAGCTATACTGAACAGTTAAGTTAAAGAATAAAAATTAATATGTATAAATGTAAAACTATTTATTTGCCAGATACTGTGATTTTTGATTGACTGATTGGTTTTTTGAGACACGGTTTTGCTATGTAGATCAGGCTGGCCTTGAACTCACTATGCAGGCCAGGCTGGCCTTGAACTTGCAGTATCTTCCTGCCACAGCCTCCCAAGTCCTGGGATTACAGGCATGTGCCACCACACCCAGCCAGATACTGTAATTTTAAATTGCCCACTTACACACTCAAATTCTCTGGCATAAGAAACAGCAGTTTGGTTGTATAAAATTATTAATGAGAACTAAGTAAAAGAGCCTAACTCTCAACTGAGAAATTCAGATTCACCTTATGTTTCAAAACAAGAGAGCTGGAATTATAAGTGCACTGGTTTGGCTTAACAAAAGTGTTTGTGTGTGTGTGTGTGTGTGTGTGTGTGTGTGTGTGTGTGTACCTCTTCAACCCAATATTAACCTTCTTCAAAGAAGAAATATATACTAGAACAAATTTTTGCTACAAAAGCCCAGATGACCATTATTTTACACTCTGCAGGCTAAACTACTCAACTCTGCTATTATAGTGGGAAAAGTAGTCAGAAACAATATGTAAATAGATGAGCATGGTTGGGTTCTAACAAAACTTTATTTACAAAAACAGGTAGTGCCTGATTTGGCCCATGATCCAGTTTGCCAAACTGTTAGAGCTACCAATGGAGTATATTAAACCAAACGGACTGAAGGAGACTAGATTTTATTTTGTTATAAATTTTGCCACACTATATGGAAATTCAATTCCAGGCACCAACATGCTGGGATAGACTGGTTAGCAGGACGTGCTTATACCTGGTGCTTGTTTTTGGCTTTTTTTATTTCAGGGAGAATGTTATACCTGTGTATTTGGCAATATTATCCAAAAGAAGTGGGTACTTAGTAAGCCTCTGCATTTGAGTGGGAATGATATCCTTCAGCTGAAGACGACGACACAATGGATTACTCTCAGCATCCTGAAATTAAAGTGCAGTAAGTGAACCTGTAGTTCTTATTAAGACAGTAGTCATCTGGAGCTGAGGATTTAGCTTAGTGGTTAGCGTGCTTGCCTAGCAAGCACAAAGCCCTGAGTTCAATCCCCAGCACCCCCCCCAAAAAAAGACAATAGTTATCTAACATGTACCATGTATTTGATTTTTTAAAATACCCAGACACATCATTTCCACACAATACTTCTGTTTTCCTTTTTAATCACATACCGGAGGAAGGTAGCCTATAACACTAAACCAATGGTTTCTGCTATCTGTTTAAACAAAGACAAAGCATCCAAAATCAATTCTAATACTTGCTTTTTTTGTGTGTTAAAACAGCTTTATCTTCGTCTCTTTAGAAAATCTACACACATTTTCCTGACTGGCATTCCTACCAAAAGTTAACTAATTCGTTATATGCCATTCCAAGTAGACACAATGGTTCACCGGCCTAGATAAGCCAACTCATCCATAACAGAGGTCTCCAAACTTTTCAGTAACATTCCAGTTAGTAAATATTGAGGCTTTGCAGGCTAGACTCTTTCACAACTACTCAACTCTGATGTTTTAGCACAAAAATAGCCAGATAATCCATAAATGAATGAACATGGCTCTGTGTACTTAAAAACAAAACAAAAAAAAACCAAAAAAAAAACAAAAAAAACCCAAAACTTCTAAAATGGCCTCCAAGGTTTCCACCTTATGGTGTGTACATCTTGTACATTCCCATGCTTTTGAGTGTAGATGAAATCTGCAAATATGGAAGGATGATAGGAAATGCTTCCTATTACTAGTTTATCATCAGTTGACTTTGACTTAATCAAAAAGTAAACTACAGTATCTGGGTCAGAGAGATGCATTCCTGCTGGCCCCGAATAAAACAAACATCTATCTGTAAACTAAGGGGGCACAGATATAAAAGCATTCTCTAGGACCCAAGACTGATTCCTCTACAACAACTAGCAGGAGGCTGGAAACCTGAGTTATGCATTTATAAGGAAATTAATTCTTGTAAAAACTAGGGAGCTTAGAAGGAGCCCCAAGTCTCAGATGAGAATTGCAACTATAGCTGACACTTTGATTTAAGCCTGGTAAAACCCTGAAGAGAGGATCTAGCTAAACTGCACTCATACTCCTTAATCACAAAAGCTTGCAATGATAAATTTACATTAAGTGGACACATTATACCAATATGTTATACAATTAACAGAAAATATACTTTGTTGCAATACAATTTTTATTTACAAAAACAGGCAACAGCCTGGCTGTGGTCTTTGGACCTTGGTAACAGACTTTTACCCATACCAATATATACTCCTACCCCAATGAATATCACTGCTATTATAATCTTCCCTGGGCCTCATATAAGCCTATTCTCATGCTTTAACAATATCCTTTATCCTGTATATGGCTCGTTTCCTGATAAAACTTGCACAGCAACATGAATTCCTATGTCAAGTATTTTAATACAGATGTGCATTTTTTTATTACTCATCATTCCAAAATCATCTTTATGCCTTCCAGTAATTTAAGAGCTAATATATGGCTTTTCAAAATAATAGAAATGTAATCCTTGTAAAAGACATTTTACGTCAAAATTCCCCAAGTTTATTCCTTAACTGATAAAAACTCTCATTATTTTCTTTCTTATGTGACTCACTCAACTCACTTGCACAAAAGTCTGAAATCGCGAATCCTTTTTCTGACGAGACTTGATCATTTCCAGGGCAAAAGGTTGGTTACTGCAAAACGTAGCAGCAGCATGTTTCAACTTCTCCTCTCCCGGTCCACTGAACTGTGACAAGAATGCAAAGAAAACAATACAGAAGGAGAGACTGAACTTAAATATAATGCTGAGCAAAACATGATACAGCCACAATCCTTTCGACATTCCAAGTATTATTCTCAAGTGACAAAAAATATAGAGCTGTGTATCCATGCAGAGTAGCAATGGCTCTTCATTAAAAAGGTCTGACCCTGACACATCCAGACCTTCTCTCACAAACCAATGTTTCCTTGCTGGTAACCTATGGTAACATATTATCTTGTAGCCTACACCACTTCTAAATTACATAGAAAGGTTGACATCTGGAGAATATGAGACACAAAATGCCGGAGAATGATACTAAAATTTATCTTCATAGACTCTGACACCTTTACAAAAATTATTCTCTTACTGCTCCAGGAGGCAAATCTTTGGGATATTAGCTTTCTTTCCTACTCACCGAAATGTACTAAGACTATGCAGGATAGAAATAAAATTAGACTACTGCTGCCTCACCTGTACAGAAGCTAGAGCTGAACGTAGGGGAGATCTGTGAGCTTATGAAACTTTTCAGATAAAAATTATACTCTTCAATAATATTTTGCATTTATAAATTAAATTTTGCATATGCCATGATCTTAAAATTTATGATGAAACACTTAACAGGTGCTTCAGTCATAAGGTACGCTTATAAGTCAAATAAATTGTTTTTAATACCACTTCTATATTTTTAATTGCTTTAAAATTTATCAAGAGACTTTTCATAAAATCTTTCATTTAAAGCCATATGCCCAAAATTTACATATGAAGAAATTTTTCTTACAGAAGTCCTTTTGTAATATATTTGTAGATAAATTATTTTCTTCAAGTAGGCTGCATACAAAGTGTACTTTAACGGATTAAATGTGTATTCCTATTCTATTAAAAACATGACACTGGCTGGGGATTTAGCTCAGTGGTTAGAGTGCTTGCCTTGCAAGCACAAGGCCCTGAGTTCGATCCCTGGCACCAAAGAAAAAAAAAAACAAAAAACATGACACTAGGGTTGGGGATGTAGCTCACTGGTATAGTATTTGCCTAGTGTGTCCAAACCCCTGGGTTCCATTCCCAGCATCAAATAAGTAAGTGAATAAATAAGAAACTTGCCATGTCTAGAGATGAGACTGGCAGCATTTCTGATATGTTAGTCAATCAAAGCACCATACAAACACAAAGAGCAATTGGGTTAGCAAAATAAAATAATGCTACCCACCTCAAATATGTGTACAAAAGTTTTACACGCAGCTTACGTATATGTAAGGTGATCCTAATGGACCAATATGAGAAAAAAAAAACACCTCTCCAAAAAACTCTCCTTATTTTTAAAAATAGCAGGAGAGGGGGTGGGATGTAACTTCATTTTACAGCACATGCCTAGCACATGCAAGGCCCTGGGTTGAATCCCCAGCACCACAAAAAAGAAAATACAAACTAAAAATAGCAGGAATGAATCTAAAAGACTGTTCATGATTTTTTGCTTCTAGGATTTCTGGCCAATGCTTTCCCCTAAATTAGACCTTGATATGTAACAGTTAACAAACCAGATTAGTTAGTCCACTCTGTTTTCTCAACTTTTCATAGGTACACCAAACAAGTCAAGGATATACTTCTATTTACATGTTCTAAAGAAAATTTTTGTCTCACTCTGTTCATTGGTTTCTCCGTTTTATTTTGCCCATAGATTTATGCAATCTAATGTACAGTGATAAGACAACCAAGTGCACTTTTGTATCTTATTAAGGATGTATCTAACCTGAAACTTGGCATTACCCATTTTTTTATAGGAGTGGCTAATGAACCTGCTTAAGACTTATGGTGCAATATTTTAAATCCATACAACTTACAACTTTTTAATTCAACTTGGACCTAGAATTTGATGTCTTATTATAACAGGAAATCATGGTCTTATAAAACTTCAAATGTCCTATTTCAGGCTGAGCAGCATGCTGTCAAACCAACAGAACCATTATAACTTTCACTGCTACACTGAGATCAAGAAACAAGACAAGTCATATTACTAAGAGTAGCCATACAGTAAGCTGTATTTTTCAAAGATGCTAAACCTTCTTAGTAACAATAATGCCAAAGTAGGTTTAGTATAGAAAATGCTTTGGAAAGTGTAATAAATGCAAAGTAAGAATGGATTATGATTTCTTGCTCCTGTTCTGAGTGGTTAAAAAAGATATCTACTATTAGATTAGTTAATTCTAGGCCATGATCTCATCAGTAAGATGAAGAAGAAACCAGGAAAATGAATAATGTCTTAGTTAACTTTCTTGTCTTTAATCTTTTAAAAAGCTGTAATTATAGAATTATCAAAATCTTGCGGCATTTCCTCAAGTAGTATATATAACGAAGTGAATTTCTGTGGGCATATCTAAACCATTCTTGTTCAGCCTCTGTTAAGATTCTGAGAACTAAGCCATACATTTTAACATTATTAATTATTATTAACTACATAGTACTTTAAGAAATTTAAATCAACTGCATTCTATATGTTCCAGTTTTGGGCTCTGTACTAGTAGTCCCATAACAACCTGTGTTCTCTCCTTTTTGTTACAGTCATCATGTTTTCAATAGCCACGAGAATGTTTTCCCATTAATTACAAGCTCTCGAGGGGAGGAGCCACGTGTCTTTTGATTGCCACTATGTCCCAGCACTTTGCACAGCACTGTCCTATATATTTACTAAGTCAGAAAGATAGAATTTGACAAACAAGTATTGCAGCCTCTGTACTCTTATACTATATATAAATAAGACTGAGTGATTTTCATTTTTCTACTATCACAACGACAGTTCTGGATCTATAATTGTATATTTTACAGTTCTAAGATTTAGGCAACAAAAGCTGGTTAAAAAGAAACAGAAAATTTCCTTACCCAACTCAGCAAATCTTCCCCAATATGATCAATAACAGAGGTCTCATTCCTTTTTCGAACAGCTTTCATTTGGTCATTCAATCCAACTAAAAAAAAAATTAACAACACACATATTTTCAGCCAAATTACTGGTACTACTAAGTACCTAAATTTTCAAAACAAGAATTTTTAAGCCAGGCATGGTGGTGAATGCCTGTAATCTCAGATACTCATGAGGCTGAGGCAGGAGGATCATGAGCTCAGGGTCAGCATGGGCAACTTAGTGAGACTTTGTTTCAAAACTTAAAAAATAAAAAAAGCTAGAGCTGTGACTCAGTGCTCCCTGGGTTTGATTCCTAGTACTAGAAACACACACACACACACACACACACACACACACACACACAGAGGAAAATTTCAGAGAAGCATTAGTACTTCTAACATCCCTAAATATAAATCTGGATACAATGCTTATACATCTAGATACTGTAAGCCTGACCTAAAAAACAGGTGCTAACGCATCAAACAACATTTTTAGACACTAGTACACTGCATGAAGTGCCGTTGTATCAAATATGCATTTAACCTCAAAACTCCATCTATAACCATGCTCAAAAAGAACTTAAGTAGGAATAGTGCAGATGATTCTATTCACTGTTTCTCTCAAAATTTGTATGTGCCCAGCAGTGGAGGTAATCAGGCCTGAAATTTTCAATGCAAGCTCATAAAACCTAAGATTACCCACAGAGTTGTGAAGGGCATCAGTGATTTGGCTGGCAGATGTTGAACTGATAGGGAGTGATGATACATTTGACAAAGAGAGATTGAAAATTAAGGGTCATAAGAAACAATGACCTACAAAGTGAGGAACATCCCACTAATATCTATAAGAGTCCAAGATGACTCACTCAGGGAAAGTTACAGGTAGAATATTTGTATACGTACAAAACGTGTTGAAAGCAAAACACGATAATAATTCTTCAATATTATCCCACTATGGGATAATAATAGCAATACTGCATGCATATCACTATTTATAAAATACATCTAAGCACCTATTATTACATGGGATACGTATTTTTAAGCCATACATACTGTACTTGACAGGAAATTTTCAAGGGCAATTTTGACTGTTCATTCTTTTCAGCTTAAGCACTGACTTTAGACATAAAGGTTTGTGTTTATACTCTTTATACAAAATAAACTGACTGTGGGGGTAAAGGACCTAGTCAAAGATCCAGTCATTACTTACATTATATGTTCACATACAATTTTAGGCATGCTAACATGTATATAGTTACAAAATTATATACTCACAATCTTTTCTCTACTAGAAATGTAGTGACAAAGATCAGAGCCAATGCATCTTACCATGAAGTTGAAGAATATCTTCCAAGTTTGAAAAGATCTTCCGTAATTCTGAAGGTGACAAAATTCCTTCTCTGGACACTCGTTGATAGAACACTTGGTCAAGAACTTTCAGTGTTCGGACATGAGCTCTTTCAGTGTAGAACAATTCTAAGTTTAAGAAAAAACAAAAAAGGTATGAAATGTTGCCTTACTTATTGCAAAGGACTGGGGCTGGAGATATAGCTCAGTGGTTAAAGTGCCTGCCTAGCAAGCACAAGGGCCTGAGTTTGAGCCTCAGCACCAAAAAAAACCCCCCAAAAACCTACTTATTCCAAAGGACCAAACAATCATTAGTTGGAATTAGGTATCAAATGAGTTATATAATAAACTATTCATGTAGAAAGAATGACCTATCTCTGCAGTTACTTTGATTTCATGAAATTTTCCTATATAGTGATTCTGAGTTGAATGAAAGCTATCATTCAAAACTATTTTATACTTAAGCTGGGCATGGTAGCACATGCCTGTAATCTCAGTACTCTAGGAGGCTAAGACAGGAGGATCACAAGTTTGAGCCCAGCCCACCCCTGGACAGTTTAACAACTTAGAAAGACCTTGTCTCAAAACAAAAAGGGGCTAGGGGTATAGTTCAGTGTGAAAGCCCTGGGTTCAATTCCCAGTACTGCAAAAAATAAACAACAGTAACAAAACCCAAAACAAGCTTATTTTGTATTTACAAATTAACAGCACTTCTCCAAACTCATCCATCTGTTTATCTATCACAACCACAATATTAGAAAAGTATAAGCATCAATACCACATAGACTTTTTTTTTATTTATTTTTTTATTTTAAACCAAGAACATGTACTGGTACATTCTACATACAATGGTCACATTCATTATATTAATTCTGTACCTATACATGATGTATCTTGGTTCTCCCCCCTCTTCCCCCCCTCCCGTCTGTACCCTCCCTCCCTATTTACAGCAGGTTCATTCATCATTTTCCATATTTTCCCATTCCCCTCTCTCCCCTGTTGCCTTTCTGCTTTTCCCCTTCTTTCCTTCTAGTACTCCTCTCCTCTGCACACCATCCTCCTTTTATATAATATCTATTACACCTCTTTGTCCTTATTTACACTTATGGTCTCTCATATCAGAGAAACAATTCGATGTGTGCTCATGAGTGTCTGATTTATTTCACTTAAGAGTATGTTCTCAAGAAACATCCATTTATATATGAATGACTCTAGTTTATCCTTTTTTATGGCAGTGTAGTACTCCATTGTGTAGAAAAACCACATTTTCTTTAGCCATTCATTGGTTGTTGGACATTTAGG